>AGDA01047724.1:0-10656 GCA_000281935.1 Mengenilla moldrzyki | reverse complement strand
AAAAGTATTCTTGCAAACCTACTCGGTCTTGTACAAGAACATAAGAGTTGAGTAACTCCAAGTAACTATGATTTAAAATTGTCCTGTTAGGGACAGACTTTTTGGACATGACCTACGTATTAGATTATATCAGGGGCTCTCAGCTTTTTTATACTCTGGAGCACATTATAAAATATCGGTAGAGTGGCGGGCACCACTTATTTTTAATCGATGAACACCTTCCATAACTTCTCATTTTTTCATTATTTCTTTTCGTTTATTTCTAATTTTTAAATAAATAATAAACAAAAATGATTTAAAATTATGAATTATTATTTTGAATTTGTACACACGGGGAAATGTATTTTTCTTCATCGATTAGTGGCGGGCACATAAAAATTGCTTTGCGGGCGCCATGGTGCCCACGGACACAGGGTTGGGAGTCCCTGGATTATATAATAGGTAATGTATGATTTACACTTCCATTTCAATTTTCTTAGATTTAAGAACAGATTTAGTTAAATTAATATAGACGTTTTTTCTGTTGTGTATATATTTTTTATGTAAAAATTAACAGTACCACTGTAACACTTATTTTTCAATTATACAGATCAGTATTAGTGGGCAATGAGCGTTTAATGAGTGGCTCCGCGTAGTAAAACTTGTGCCGAAAAATCAAAATGAGTTTTACGAAAACGTCAAATATAATCGAGCAAAATGATACAGCTCTTTTGTATGTTACATATAATAAAATTATACCGATAGAAATTCGGTCTAGAATCAAAAACAAGAACAATCAATACATAGATAATATAATACAAACACAATACGGAGTACTAAAACCAATAGAACTAATAGGCCGTGAATATGGTACTAGTGTACCTTTGAAAAAAGGTTACGTTTACGTCCTTAAGCCGAACTCGGCTCTGTGGACTGAAGCGTTACCACATCGAACCCAAATAATATACCCACCAGACATTAGTATAATTTTATACGAATTAGAGGTGGAGCCAGCGAAAATTGTGCTAGAGGCAGGAACTGGAAGTGGGGCGCTGTCACATGCCTTCTTAAAGTCCTTAGTGCCCAGTGGACATTTACATACCTTCGAACTAAATATCGAACGATATGAGAACATACGCAATCAATTTGTTCTACACGGCTATGGCCCTGATGTTGTAACGACGTACAGACGTGATGTATGTACGGAAGGCTTTCCCCTTGAATTGAGTGGTTGCGCCGATGCAGTGTTCCTCGATTTGCCTGAGCCACATGTAGTGATTCCGTTTGCAGTACCATGCTTCCGATCAGATACCGCAACACGGTTCGGTTCATTTTCACCATGTATTGAGCAGGTAATTGCATTTGTTAGAAGATTGCATTTTGTTGCAAGTTGTAGAATAAATATGGACAACATTGGCAGGGCTAGGACTTACATTGGAAAGTAAAAAGATTTCTCGACATGGGGAATTTTATATACATTATTTTTGTGAAGAAAAAAAATTAAGGAAGAAACATTAGTACCTGTAAGAATTTGGGAATATCGCATTTCAATTAGAAGAAAAGTCCATTTCCAAGAAGCGTCTTTAAATTTGTTTAATTTTATATTCATTTAATTTTTCTGTAATTGTATTTTTTTATTTGTTTTTGTTGTATGAAATTAGTATAAAGGAGAAAAATATTTTTTAAATGTAGTAATTCTAAACCAACATTTTTAACCTCGAGTTTGAATACAGTAGTGTAAAACAACCAACGGGTTTTATTCACTATCGTTTTACCAGAATCCAATAAAAAAATTATTTGAAATTGAAAAAAAAATTGTTTAAATTTACTTTTATGTTTAATTTTTAAGGAAATGAATATTTCGAGTTTTTTAAAAAAGTTATTAATAATAAACATTAATATGCAATAAAATGGGTTACTTAACATTTTTGAAATATTTTGTTTTTGAAAAAAACAATGGGTAGTTCGAGATTTTTTATTATATGGATGTTTAAGACTTTTTTTATTTCATATTTTAATAAAAAAAATATTAGAATTTAATCGTATGTTATTATTTATTAATAAATGCTTTTCTCTGTGTATGCAGAGGAAAGATTTTAATAAAAAAATTTAATAGGTAAATTTTAGTATAGTATTTGTAGTAAAATTATTTTAAACGACAGCGCTAATCGCTCACTAATAAAATAGAGTAGCGGCATCAAGTATTAAAGAGGAAGATAAGGGAACGCTTTAGCCGTCTTCGAAAACTTCCTCTAATCCCGATTAATCACGATTCATTAAGATTGAGTTTTCGAAGAGCCAATTTTTGTATATGTAAGTCTTAAAATGTTGGTTATACTGATTAAATCTGTATTCAACTGAAGTACGTGTCAGAGCTGTCCAGGCTAACAAGATCGTAATTAGGTTTCGATTCAAGTCCCAATGTGGAACTTTATTGGTATCGATATGATCAAAATAATAAAACATTAAAAAAATTTCATACAGACTGCACAAATCTTGACAAATCTTCATTCATCTTCATGCATCTCGAAAAAAGTAAGGTGCGTCGAGATGAGAAAAAAACACGGCTTTAAACACGATATATCATGGATGCATCGTGATTCTTTTTCGAACATGGTAGATTATTTTTCGAAGACGGCTTTTGTCGTTTTAGGTAAACTGTAGTAACATCAAAATATTATTAACATGGCACAAAAACAATGGAAAAACATTTTTAAAAATTTTTATGAAACATATTTCTGCAACACAAAACTAACATCAGAAACATGTAAACATAATGTAAAATTTTTAAAAATGTTTAAAAAACATTGACATAGTATTGAAATAACATTGAAAATATGTTAAGGAACAATGTTGAAACAGTTTTGAAAAAATGTGTTAGGACCCTAATAATATGTTTTAAATACGTTGCTGAATACAGGAAGGATAGTCTGATGATCCATATGTTAGATTTTTGTTTTAATTTCGCATATTGCAAGCAATTTTTCTAATCAAAATTGGTTATTATTTTTCTGTTTTGTTGAAATTTTCAGTGTCCACAAACCTGTTTAAAGTCGGCAGACCCAATTTTTCTGAAATCCGAACTGTCACAAGCGAAATGTTTAAAATTTTTCAACTATAATACATTTCTTGTAGGTTCAAAAAACATGTTGTGCTCTTAAGCAGTATGGATTCACTGATATCAAAACGGTTGAGCTGATCCCTTTCTATTACACAGTAACTACACGAACCTATCCTCAAATTTCACTATTAGTTACAGACGAACGAACAGATTCAGTAGACCAGACAAAGAAACGAAAACTGGACACCATTAATGACCACAGTCACAAATGGCAGGATAAATCTTCAAGTAATAGAAAATTTACCGAGTATGTAACATCAACATTACCTAATGAGATAAATGCACATACTGGCTATGTGACTACGGCTACTATGATGCCTGTTTGGGCAAGAGATATTCGTATTGGGGATGATGATGATGTCGAAGATGAAGAGGAAGCCGATGATAGTATTGTTAATATTGACTTTAGCGGCAGCAGTAATGACATTAATCATAATCTTGAAGAAAGGTGTGCAGATTATTAATGCTATTCAATTAAATTAAAATATTGTATATCGATTAAAGTGTAATTATTATTTTCTAATACAGTTCTAATGTAGATTGTCCTGTACACATCAAAACATATGTATAAAAGATACTCAATAGCTACTGTATTTATCTAACCTAAATACTGAGACAACTTGTGGTCTGAGTTGTCATACTTAGTTAATTATTTATTAATAAATGACAAATATAAAGTAATTGAATAAAAACGCGACTGAAGAATTACAAAATCGATCATCTGAATTGAAAATTAGGAAAGTCCATTTGTGTTGTCGTATTGTTGTTTATATTTGGACTCCCATTCTTAATTCTCAAAATACGTAGCTCACTGGTTTTTAACCGCCATTAATTGTTGAGTGTGACACATTTAAAACTCGTTATTTAAATACTCACAGTGACGAATTAATTACGATTGTACATTTGTGGTGTATGACTGGTTTTGATACACATAATTAATGTTGATTAAAATTTTAAATTACTCAATTTAATAGCACTGTTGGCAATTTAGGAATCAGATGGCCGAATAGTTTTGATTATGAGCTCAAATGATATTCAGCCATTATTATCAGGGACCTGAACCGAACCGAAATCATCATTTTGGTTCGGTTCAAAAAAGTTTTATTTTTTTCCGGTTCGGTTTCGGTTTCAGTTCCGTTCAAAAATTTTCTTTACGGTTCGGTTTTCGATTCGGTTCGGTTCAAATAGGAAAAAAAGACTCCGATTCGGTTTCGGTTCGGTTCAAGTAATTTTATACTTATCAGAAATCAACGATAAATAAGTCGAGTTTTGCATTTAATATTTACGATTTCATTGCATAAACTTAGTTGATTTTCAGTTTTAAGCTTAAAGATGTTTGCGTCGAAGTCATTTAATTTTCGAAGGTTATTTTCTTCAATTTCTTCTTCTAGAACTAAAAAATATTTTATATGCACAAAAATATTAGATAGATAAAAATTTTAAAAGAAACTTTATTAATAGAATTAGGCTTTCCAGGTTGCAGTTTCTTAATATATCACAGATAATGCTCTCAGCATGTTATACAACAATAATAATAAATTAGAAAATCAGTTATTTAGAACATTAACCCTTTGAGTCCCAGACAGTTTTGCTAAACACTGTCAAGAAATCCCTAGCAGCGCGACAGTGCTTTCTCTAAATACGTACGAAAAAACCCAAACAGCGCGACAGCACTTGTTTCCATGCTTGCTTTGCTTGCTAACACAGCGTCAGTTGAACACAACGCGTGAAACGTCTAGGTTTTCTCGACACAGTGCGATCGCGCTGCTTGGGACTCAAAGGGTTAAATAAATCAGTTCAGTAAACCTAATTTTTCTTTCTGTAATTCAAAAATGTGGAAGCGGAGAACAAACAGCTTTATTATGGAAAAAGATTACAAGTAATACTAACTTTGAGTATCAATATTTAAGTCATCTTCGAAAACATCTGCTCGTGTCAATTTTATTGAGGCGGCCAACTGTTTTTTGTTCAAAAAGAGCACACTTTGCAAGTATTTCATAGGCGAAAAAAAGATGAAAGACGATAAAAACTTTATTTTCTTTTAAAAACATATTTTTGATCTGAGTGGATTTTTTGCTAAATGAGGATGTTCGTCTAATAATGTAGCAACATTCGAACAACTTTCATTTTGCAAATTAAATTTGATTGTTAAGACGGTAGATAATGTTTTTCCGAAAATTGCGAATTCTCATTGCTTTAATAATCATTCCCTGGTGAAAACACCTTTTCAACAGCAACATTATTGCCTGGATAACATAAGGAAATTGTGCCGAAAATGGCAGCCATATGTGCGCGCGAAATCCACGTTCAAAATAATTTTAAAAATTTAATTAATAAAATTAAAATAAAATAGTCTAAAATTATACAAATGATTACTTTCAGAGTACACAAGATTTGAAAAGAGTACGGCTTGCAAAGAGTACAAAACTCAGTAAATAAGTATAGTTGATCACCTCAATTTTATGCCAGAAAATATCATTGCAGCAAGTCTTCAGCCATCTAAAAAATATCTCGCTGAGTGGAGAGAACAGATCGGAAAAATCTTAATCAGAAATTCCTCAGATAGGCAATGTGTTGCTCTTTTTGTTTCTTATTGTAAAATATGATACTACATTAATTTCGTTTTTTAAATTGTTTACTTATATATATATATATATATATATCTTCACTATGATTAAAATCATTGCATGCCGTTTTATACAGAGAGACTGCCGTTTTCAATCGTATCAATATCAACTGAAAAATTTGGCGAATTTCGTTTGCCAAATTGATTAATCTGTGATCTCAACTCATTTCAACCTAGGACTTCGAAGGCAGTTTAAGGTTTTTTTAATAAAGTTTTGTATGACCGTTGCCAACAGATTTTGTTAACTGAACTTTCTTTAAGGTAGGTTTTTGCAAAAACACCTATAATACCGAATAACAAATCGAAACTTTTTTTCGTGTCCAAAAATAATGTTATTGCCGTTTCATAGGAATTTGCCAAAATCACAAGGGTTACATTCAAAAGCTCGAAAAATTAACGATCGACAACACCAAACCTTCTTCGAATTCGTTTCCATTTTTCGTCGTGCCGCTACACACACACTAATCCGTTTTTGACTCTTGAATACAGTTATCTTTAAAGTTTTTACTACATATTTTCTTGCAAGTATTCCACGTTTAGTAAATTCGAAAAATGAACGGTTCGCAACAAAATGTTTGGATTACATAACAATTTTTATTTCCTTCAAACTAAACTCAAAACTGAACATAATAATGAATGAATCATAATGAAAATGCTCCGCATATATGTATATAACATACACAGTCCAAGAGTGGAGCTATAATACAAAAACTAACATATCTCCTTTCAAGAAAGGAAATCTGTTATGATAGCGTTTTCTTTTTTTGTATTGCTACTTTGTAGCAATTTCCATATATGCGGGTTGCATAAACAGCAAAATAATAATTTACAAAGTTCAAAAAAATTAAAACGTATTTCACAACAATAAATATAAACTTTTTTGAAAGCATAGTTCTCATGGATGCAAAATAAAAAATATTTTGGACTTTGCATAAGCCAATTTTATGGGAAGAGGTGAAATGTGTTTTTTACATTCAAAATTTTTTATTTTGTTAAGAAATTAAACAATTCGCGTAAAATTCTTTTTAAAAAATCAAGAAAAGCCTTTTTTACTTATTTTAAAAAAAAATCAGCTAAAAATCTTAAGAAGGTTGAAGTTATAAAACTTTCCGGCAAACCATGTAATATTGCTGCAATATTGCTGCAATATTGCAGAAATATTACACGTAATTTTGTAATATTACAATGTAAACTTGCAGTAAGATCTATGTAATGTCCCTACTTTAAACCTTTTGTAATATTATAATAATATTACATTGTAATGTTACGAAATATTTCATTGTAATATTACGAGATATTTCATTGTAATATTTTAAAATATTACAATGTAATATTATCATAATATTACAAAAGGTGTAAAATAGGGACATTACATAGACCTTACTGCACGCTTATATTGTAATATTACGAAATTACGTGTAATGTTGCTGTAATATTGCAGCAATATTACATGGTTTGCCGGGATAAAAATTTACAAGTGATTGCCTCTGGTTTCATATAGTAGAACACCATCAATCCGATGGAAAATTACGTTTCGTTTGACTGACGGAAGGTAACCAACTGCGATTGTAATTATTATAAAATAAAATATCGATACGTATGCTTCCCAACGTCGTTCATTGTATGAACAGTTGTTCATTGATCTGAATAGTCATAAAGAAGATCAAGTCCTCTATTGATAGAAGTTTGTTAAACTGAGAGATGTCTCTTGAGATATCAAAATATCTGATAAATATATTTAATACTTTTAAGCAATTTTTTTTAATTAATTGAAGTAGATTAATAACAAATTTATTAATATTTATAAAAAAAGTATTGTAGTTATTTATTTTTTAAATTTTAATAAATTTTGTCTATGTATTAAATTTGTTTATAGAAAACTATCTCACAACGAAACTTCCCCAGGTGTCAGTCGCCGATTTTTTTCAAAATACCCTCATTCATTTAGACATATCTTTGGAACAAGAAAGGTGCTTTCTGTTCATGTCCTGATTCCTTTGGAGTGAGTTATAAGGGTTGAAAGGTTACAGCAGCAAAACATAAAACTGTTATATCTCGAATATTAGCCTTCTTTTGAAAAAATAACCTTTATAAAAGTCACGCATCTTTAAAAGATCTACAAAAAACTTAAATAGCTTTTGGTAAGTTAAACAGTTTTTTAGAACGAAATTTAAAAAAAAAACTATGTTTTTTTTAGTTCTTTAAGTTTTTACAAAGCTATTGGCTAACATATGGACCAATACATGTCAGTTATATCACATGAAAAGCCCTTTTTATTATTTAACTATTTAATTTAATTTATCTTTTTAGGGGGCGCTAATATAAAAAAAAACTGTTTTAAATTTTTTTGATTTCACTCACATTAGAGCAAGTGTTTTTAACTTTTAACACTAAAATATTGTTTTGTCTGTGTAATTTACGTGACAACAAAATACTTTTAATATTTTCTTAAATTTTTCTTTCATTTTTTTCAATATGTTCTATACATACGTGATTTAAAGTAAAACGCTTGGGGATATTGATCTATTCGTAATGTTAGAATAAATTATTTTTTGAAAACGCTGTAATGAAAAAAAAATTAAAAAAAATTTTCAATTTTTTTTATATTTTATTACTATAAATTTCATTTGTTTTATGAAGATTGTTGTTTTAATGAAAACTAAATTTTTATAATATAAAGAGACAAAAGTTGAAGTTATAGTAATTTTCTGAAAAATAATGTTTAAAGTGTGGTTTTTTTAATTTTTAAATCATTTTTAAAAATAATGATCAACCTTTTTAATAATGCAGCTATTGTGTTATTTATTATATATTATTTTATTAAATTTTATATTCTATATTAAAATTTTATAAATATAAGTAAATTTTCTTGCGTCAAATACGCTTACTATGCTTACTAAAATTAGGTAAACTTTTCTGTGATTTTATTTACAATTAAACTTCATCATCATCAGGGCTTAAGTATGTGTTAGCATATGCATAGTAAAAATGTGATTATTTACGTGAAAAGTCATAAAATTTTACCATACCTGGAAGTTATGTATTTAGTATTAGTTCCAATTTAATTTCTGATGTTTGTGGTAAATCTGCATTTATTAGATGTGGATGGTTGAAAAAAATTTTGTTATAAACATTATTTTTTAGAAAATCATTGTTATATCGACTTTCGTGTCTTTATTATATATTATAAAAGTTTAGTTCTCATTAAAAACTTGAATCTTCGTCAGACTAATGAAATTTATATTAACAAAATGTAAAAAATTATGAAAATTTCATTTAATTTTTTTCCAATAAATCAATGTTAAAAAACAACTCTACCATTACGAATAGATCAGTATCATTAAGCGTTATTCTTTAAACCACATATGATAAAACGTATTATAAAAAAAACGAAGCAAATATTTAAAAAAATATTAAAAGTATTTTGCTATCATATAAAATATGCAGAAAAAACATTATTTTAGTGTTAAAAGTTAAAAACACTTCTTCCGATATGAGTGAAATCAAAAAAATGTAAAACAGGTTTTTCTTGATTTTAGCGCCTCCTAACAAGATAAGTAAAATTAATCAATTGCTTAATAAAAAGGGCTACGTATGCCATTTAACGAACATATAGATCTATGTGAGTCAATAGCTTTGTAAAAAGTTAAAAAACTGAAAAACAGTTTTTTTTAAACTTTCGCGCTAAACACTGCTCAAATTACAAAAAGTTATTAAAATTTTTTGTAGACCTTTTAAAGCTGCATAACTTTTATAAAGGTCATTTTTCCAAAAGAGGAATAGTATTCGAGATATGAGTTTTTATGCTTTGCTACTATCACATTTTAACCTTTATAACTCACTCCTAAGAGATTTAGGGCACGAACAGTATGCACTTTCCTTCTTCCAATGACATGTCTAAACGAATAAATTTACTTTGAAAAAAATCGACGACTGACACCTGGGGAAGCTTTTATATACGTTTTTTTTTTATAATGTAGCAAAAAAAATTATAACTCAATCCTTTCTTTACAATTTTATTAAACGACCTGTAAATATACATGCTAACATTAAAAAAATAGATAACGCCAAGTACTGCTGTAGATAAGGTAGTAAAATGACATGTTTTAGCTGTATTTTAGCACATATTTCTACGTGCTTCGATCTATGTAAAGTAGAAAACTATGGGTTTGTTATCACTTATATGCCTTATCACTGCTCTTAATGTCTTTGTTACAATTCAAGAGGATTCTATAAAAAATAAAAGTAGATTTATGTATTTTGACCATGCTAGAATTTTAGGGGATCAAACTCAGATTATAAGTATAACATTGAAATTATGTTTTACAAATTCCTTAAAAGAGCAAATTACAATTTTTTATATAGGAAAAAGGATTACTGCAGGATCATTTAATGCATCGCAAAGAATTCAGTATGGGGATAAAAGATCATTAATATTTGCAAACATGATTTTGAGAAATGATCATGATTTCTTGAATATTCAAAATATATTTGGAGTCAAAACATTGCGATTTTTACAATTGACAGCTGTTAGAAATCAAACGAACTATATAAGTATTATATGAAAAAAAACACACTTTCAGCCAAATAATCATTTACGCTTCTGTGTAACGAAAATAAAAACTCTCTATATCACAATACACATAAAAACATGTTGGTCCATGCAAACTAAATTTAAAAAATATTGAGAAAATTGATATAGCGATGGATATAGACCTCACAACGGGAAATGGTAGATTTTGGTTACATTGTGACGTCTATAGACTTCACAATAAGAAAAGGCCTATTTTGATCATAATGATCTTGAGACGTCCAAAGACGTGACGATGTGACTGAAATAAACTTTTCCAAATTGTGACGTTTATAAATATCCCTTTGTGAACGAAATACATTTTTTCCCGTTGTGACTAAATTAACAATCACTAACTTT
>AGDA01047723.1:0-27502 GCA_000281935.1 Mengenilla moldrzyki | reverse complement strand
TATATATATATATATATATATATATATATATATATATATACACAAAATAAAAAAATGTAAACAATATATATAAAAACAAATTAAAGCCATAGTGTAAAAGAATATTTTAAATCACATGAGTTAAATAGATTTCAATGAACGACCCTACAAACCAAAAAAAGTGAAAAGTGACATCCTGAGACGTTTTGTGACGGATTTCGTGTGAAGTAAAAAAGAAATTATTCATCGTCACAATGTGACGTCTTGAGACGCCCTGTGAGGAATTTTGTGACTCAGGCGAAAAAAACGACCTAGTCACATTGTACCCAATTTAGACGTCTTATGACGGAGAAAATAAACATATCTGAAAAAACAGCAACTTATGATGCCTGCTTTGATTTATCAAGCCAAATTAGGTTTCGAAATACATGCATATAATGCAAGGAAACAATCATTGCTCATTATAAGAAATTATATTTTTGTAGCTTATATTAAGCTTCGTATTATTAAATGCAAACAATTATAAATGCATTTTTATTTTACACAACTCTCGATAGATAATTAATTAAAAATCAGAAACCTAAAATATATTAAATTCACAAGTCCTTATCAGTGGGAAATAGTCTGTCTTTCATAGCAGCGCTTTCTTCGCATACACAACACTACCAGTTAGAGAGAAATTTGAATTATAAAGTGCGGACGTCAATTTATTTATATCAAATTGACGAAATGAAGATTTAGGACATAAGAACATCAAATTTTTCATGTCAAATTGAAAAAAATTTGACTCAGTCAGCAAAAAATTAATTTTATTGCACTGAATTTTTAAAACCTGATTAAATTAAAAAAAAACTGGTTTTCAGTTTTTGAAAATTGTGAAAAACCACAATTTATCGGTTTCGGTTTTTCTTCGGAACAAACCCTAGTCTGATGTCACATTAGTATCATTCCTATGTAACCTTCAAATTTGGTTGAGAAAGTTTAGCAATATTTTGAAGATTTTAACTAATTTTTTTCTTTAGCATACGCACTAAGAAATATCCTTCGTTCAACTAATATAACAATCGCCTATATAGTAAATGGACCAGCTAATTTGTTCGAAGGCTTTCTAAATTTCGGAAATGACCATTTTCTATTTGATAGATGCGCTGGAGATCAAAGTATTTACATGTACAAACAAATCGATAACAAATTCCGTGTTTGTAAATTAGCCTTTGATGATCAACATAACGAATTTGAATGCGATAAAAAATACATGTATTTCTATCAACAATATATTTCAAAGCTGTCTGACTTCAAATTCACAGACATAAATAATAAGAGCTCTACATTCTACGAAGAATTTAATTTTAGCGGTTTTGTCAAAGGCATCGATATTACAAATATAAATTCCCGAAAACCATTAGCAATATGGTATAATAGTTATAATAGATTTTCGAAAGTAACAAAAGATCTCGATAAATATGGCGATGTTGAGTACTTGAAGTCCATGCACTATGATACAGAATTCCATGAGAATGAGGAAAACTTCATAGAAGTCATGAACAATATGATGCTCAATAGGCAAATTGTTTTGACCACGGTTGAAAATCGCTTTCTAATTGTTAACACTTGTGAGCGTACTGAACGATATAAAAAAATGCTTGAAATGACGGAAGGCTATCAAACAATAAAATTATTAGACATAAAATATCCAAGATTATAATTAAATCACTTTTAACGACAATTCTTTTATAAAAGTAAGAGAAATCCACCTAGTATTAAAATATATGTTTATAAAATTATAACTATGGAGATACAAAATATAGCAGCAATTTGCATCTGAACTTTGTTAATAACACGTTCCCTGCCAGACCGTTTTTTGAAGACTACCCTTTCAGGTCGCGTGGAGCGTATTTGGCATAGGCGGCACATAGAAAGGTGTTAATAGAATGAAACGTTTTGTTTTTGAATAAGAATAAATTTCTACGTTTGAAAGACCAAGTGATCTGCATTGAAATTAAATGACTTGAAGGCAAGTTCAGCGTAGGACGTATACGCTCCACGCTGCAGCGAACGTTTTAAAACATTAGCACGCCCCTTCTCCCTTATTCTATTTTTAAATACCGGCTAAAAAAATGAAAATCTAAATCTCTGAATACCGCAAATTTTTAAGAAAAATGTTTTAATAAAAATTATTTTTGCTTTATAATACCAATTTTGTAATGGTCCGTATTTAAAATAAATTAGTTTTCAAACAACATAAAGTACTTTTTGCAATGTAAAACGTGAAACACTTTTATAACCTTGGTATATTTACTTAAGTAACTCTTTAATAAATTCACTCCTGTATTTTTTTAGAAGAAGCAATAATGATTTTTTAATGCTTTCTGCTAAAAAATACTGATTAAGTTAACTGCGTTGGATTTACAAAAATTCTTTTTGATTGTCCTAACGCTATATAATCAACGGTTATTTTATTTAGTAAACAATCCCTCTAAGATGTCGTACTTTTTCACTAAAATTTAAAAAATAATTAGTATTCTCTTACTAATCTTGTTATAGACACTATTCTTCTAACACTGTTTTTGATACTTTTAAAGTAACGAGGAAATTAACAGTTGTTGTAACAACTGTTATAATTATTGAAATAATTATTTTCTAACAGTCAAATAACACCAATAAAATATTGTTTTATCTTATTTTAATACACAAAATCGAAAGTAAATAACCTGTATACATCTCCACAGTTATGTCTTTATAACCATATATATAATAATTCTAATATTCAAGGAGGTGGATTTACCTTACATAAATAGATACATTTGAATTAGTTTGAATTGGCTGTAGAATAAATAAATTTAAAATCTAATAATCAAATGAATTATTTGTTTATTAAAGCTAATAAAAATTAATAATTTAAAAATTCTACCATTAAAAGATAAATTTTCGAAATGCAATTAAGGTTTTATTTATACTTTAATAATGTAAATAAAAAAAAGTAGTTTAGACTGAAGCTACAGAGCAATGAAGAGTAGTCAAGGGTTTTTTTAGAATGAGAACACCGCAATAAAATAATTTAAGTTTTAAGTAACGCTTAGTTTCAGACTATTTTTCATGCCAACTCGCTCTCAGCATTTTCCAATCATTTATATTTTATAAAATGCGTTTGACTTTTTATATTTTAAAGGATTGGGACAATAAATTCTTGCCTATAGCACATTTAAGATTTAGATGGTGCGTGATTATTACGAAAAACCTTGGAGCACCATGTTTTCTTCGTTTAAAAAGCAATAAACTTCGCTCTCTTATGGATCAAGGGAAACTTTGGTTAAATGTGACTTTTGAAAAATACGTTTCAATTTTAATGTATAGGTGATTATTTTCGAACTGTATATGAAGATACAAAAGATACAAACCTTTAAAAATTTTTACACGTCATAAAATTTTCGGATACAGGATTGTGAATACAGTTGATCTAAATGTAGTGGCCAAAAATCCAAATATTAGTTTGTTTCATTTGAGACTTTGTAAAAATTGTTTGTGTCGTTAAAAATTGTGCATGTGTGCAGTGTAAAATATTGCAACAGCACAAGCAAAAAACAGGCAATGCACAGATTTCTAAATCCGAATATATTTGGTAACATATTTAAAGAATTGATTAAAGCTTGTGATGCAAACAAAATCAAAGGGAAAAGTTACGATCAAATATATAAAAATAAAAGGGTTTGCCATAAACACTATTTGCCAAAAGAGTTGTCATGTAACGCATAAGCGAAAATACGTTTTTTTTTATTAATTTTATTTTTTGCAATTATTGCATTTTCAAGTGAAAAAAAAGCAAAAGTCGCAACATTTGACGAGGTCACGCGCGCTAACTTTGCATTTTTGCAACGTTCTTATTATGTTTTTTTCTTCTATTTTTCATTTTTTAACTTTAAAATTCATTTTTGCAACAGTTTAAACGGAAAATATGAATTGAAACTAAGTTGCAATTCATATCTTTCAGAGAACAGGAAATGCATATTGGAAAATGACTGTTGTATTTCCTTTATTCAAAAAAACCATATAAAAGCGAATGATAGAGTAGTAATAAAAACTATTTTTGTTTATGCGAAAATTAATACTAAGTTTTGTGATTTATTAGTTATAATATTACAAGTGTAAAAATAAATAAAGAGTTTTTTAAAATATAACAGAGTGCAGAAGGAAAAAATTAAAAAAGAATGTAATTTCCAAAATTAAAACAGGTATGTTTAAATGAAAATAGCAAAATAATATTACGAATTTATTCCTTGAAATTTTTTAAAATTAAAAAAAAAAATACTGAAGCAATTTCAAACCACAGATAATGAACTTGCATGTCAACCTGATCCATTAAAAGAAAAAAGTCCCGATTGATCTAATTCATTGCGTGAGAAATGGATCAATGAGACTGAATCAACCAGTAAAGAACTTCTATACCAATCTGGACCATCTCAACATGAAATTTTAAGTACAACAAATGAAGTTGTAAATGAATTTGTTTCCATTTATGAAAAAGGCCTTAGTTACGATCAGCAAAAATCTCCAAGCAAACCTGGTCCATCTCAACATAAAACAATATCGATTGTTGAGCTTAGAAACAGAAATACTTTATTAAGAAAACGTTTGCGACGATCCCTTCTAACAAAGACACGTTTAAATCGAGAACTGCAGATTTATAGGTCGGAAAATTTGAGCTGCTTGTCTAATTGATTACGAACATTAATTAGAAAACAAATTCGCTATTTTAAAAAATTACCTGGAGGTCGCTATTTCAACAATCAAGAAAAATTGTTTTTTACATCATTATTTAAGCAGAGTGCAAGAACGTGTCGGTTCCTGAGAAAAATTTTTGCTTCACTATCGATCAGAAGACTAAATTGCTTTTTAGAATCTCTTAAATTAAACCCGGGTTTAATAACAATGTTTTTAATTATTTAAAGAAAAAGCAGAAATTATGGACAATTATTTGAAATCGTCTATTTTAATTTTTGACGAAATTTATTTGAAGCCAGGTAATTAAATAATATTTACAATCAGTAAGGTATATTATAGTTTTTCCATATAGGTTTATATTTTGATGAAAAGAGTGACGAATTTGTTGGGTTAAATGATAACGGCAAAAAACGCGAAAGGAAATTTGCAACTAGGGCTATGATCTTTCAATTAAAAAGTTTATGTTCGTCATAGGTGTAACCCAGTTATTACGTTTTCACGGGAGAATGTGCAAGTGGCACAGACTTAGCCTTATTACTTAAAAAAGTTGTGACCGAAGTTTCAAAAACGGGTTTAATATTTTATTTTCGATGTGACTAAGAATCAACAAATGTATCAGCGATTCGCACGTTGATTAATTGGTCCAGAATTGACAAGACTGTTCAAGACCGTCGCCGAAGCAATTAAGAACGAGTTCTTAGAATCCTTAATTGTATGTTCTTTAGAAAATTATTTAATTGACTTTTGACTTAAAAATTACTACAATTGTTAATTTATAACTTTATGACTTCCTTTTTAAAATTGTAGCCCTTGTTGTATTTAAATGGTACTTCGAAATAAAATAAAGACACTTTTTGTTGAATTTAGAAACCGAGCAGTTTAATTTGAAGTTCTCCTATCCTGAACAGAGACAATTATGAAAAACCATACATATACGTTAACGAGCAAAAAATATTGCATATGTTCGATCCTTGTCATTTAATCAAAAATTTTCGTAACAATTTAATGAACATGAACTTTAAACTTTACGATATGGAAGAAATTTTCACAGCAAAATGGGACGATTTAGTTGACGCTTATAACCATGATTTGACTAGGGGTAACGATTTTTCGTGCGTTTCCGCATATATTTATTGAAAAAATGAATAAACTGAAAGTGTGTGATGCTGTAAAAATCATAAGTAATCGGTTTGCTGCAACAATGGATTTTTCGTTTTGCTGCACTCTGCGTAATTCCACACCTCACTTTCTTTCAACGAATTCTGCTTTGTTACCAATAATTTGGGCACTAAAAATCAATCTTTAATTTACTAAAGATATAAACTGACTGCAATGCAAGTACAGATTTCAGCGAATTTAGAAGCTTTTGTGTTCGAAAATTATTGAGTATTAGTGTTTAAATAAAAGTGCAAACACGGTCCATTTGTACATTCTACAACTTTGTGCAAAAATTTAAAACCGTCGTAATTAATGGGCTGGTTACAATTATTTTGCATTTATTTTTTAATTTTAAAGTTTGTGTTATCGCTTACTTATGTTGTCTAGTAATGGGTCCATGCTACTAGAATTGTGTACATCGACCATTTTTTTGGTTTTAAAGTTTTTCACAAGTGTTCACTTAAAACGATTACAACTGAATGCCACAAAAAGCAAAATTTATAAACACTTGCGAAAAACTTGTGAAATATATCGTATTTCTATTTCTTGGGAAAACATTTTTTTTTTTTTTGAAGCATTGTATTAAAAATTAAGTCCCAATTTTCAGTAGCCAAAAGGAACACTTGTTCCACGAATAACATACATAACTACTTCCAATTTTTTAAATAATTTTTTAAGCAATTTGCTTATTTTTCCCTTCAATTATTTTTTTCACCTCTTCATTTTTAGGAAATCAATAAATTTCGCTCAATGACCCTTACCTCGTTCACGTTCGCACGTAACACAGAATGCGCGAAACTCTAAATCGCAAAAATTATTGAGGCTCTTTCAATCGCTTACTTGATCTGTGACTGGCTCTCAGTCGTTTTTATAATGTCTGTGCGATAAATGTAATATTACGCGATATTTCATTGTAATATTTTAAAATATTACAGTGTAATATTATCATAATATTACAAAAGTTGTAAAATAGGGACATTACATAAACCTTAGTGCAAGCTTACAGTAAAATTACATTGTAATATTACAAAATTACGTGTAATATTGCTCTAATATTGCAGCAATATTACATGGTTTACCGAGATAAAAATTTACAAGTAGTTGTCTCTGGTTTCATATAGTAGAATTCCATCAATCAGATAGAAACTTATGTTTCGTTTGACTAACGGAAGGCAACCAACCGCTATTGTAATTATTATAAAATAAAATACCGATGTTTCACAAAGTGACTGTTCATTGATCTGAACAGTCATCAAGAAGATCAACGCCCTCTATTGACAGAAGTTTGTTAAGTTGAGAGATGTCTCTCGAGATATCAAAATATCTGATAAATATATTTAATACTTTTAAGCAATTTTTTCTAATTAATTGAAGTAGATTAATAACAAATTTATTAATATTTATAAAAAAAATATTGTAGTTATTTATTTTTTAAATTTTAATAAATTTTGTCTATGTATTAAATTTGTTTATAGAAAACTATCTCACAACGAAACTTCCCCAGGTGTCAGTCGCCGATTTTTTTCCAAAGTACCCTCATTCGTTTAGACATGTCTTTGTAAGAAGAAAGGTGTACACTGTTCGTGTTCTGATTACTTTGGGGTGAGTTATAAGGGTTGAAAGATTATAGTAGCAAAACATAAAAACTCTTATATCTCAAAAATTAGTCTTCTTATTTTAAGACTGAACGTCTGTAAGTTTAAGAATATTTTTTTCCAAATTTAAGGTAAAAATTTTATATTGCATATTGAAATCCTAAATTTTGGAAGAAGAAATACTTATCCCGCCTTAAATGTTATTTTCTCTTTAAATTAAGTAGTCACTTTTGTGAGTATAGAAAATGTTCAAATACTCCTTGAAGCACATTTGTCTTAAAATTGTGTTTAAAATATTTCTTCAAAATTTTTAAAGTGATTTCGTCAAAAAGCGTTTTTATGTATTCTTTGCCTGAAAAGTATCCAGTTAAAGATTCATGTATGCGATCATTTATGCAATGACGATAGGTGTCGCATCAAGCAATACAAAAAACAATATAAAAATAACAACAACAGCAATTAAAATAGAAATATAAGTAATGATCAGATTATAAAAGTAGCATTACGACATTCTTCAGTGACTTTTCATTCTTGAATTGCTTTTTTAATTTTCAATGATTACAAAGCAATAAGTATTCTAGTAAGTTTGAAAACTACTTTTCTTATTGTGAAGTCTATAGACTTCTCGTTGTGACCAAAATAAGCTTTTGTCCGTTGTGTCGTCTTTAGACGTCCCTGAGACAACGTTAACACAATTTTTGATGTTTGATGTATTGCAGGGATTACCACGAAACAAGCATTTCGGAATTGAATTGGAGTAATCACTACTCATTTCTATTGTTCCTCGTCGCAACGGTTGTATTTCGATTCGATACTGGAAGCACGCCACTGCTACTCTCGTCGATTATTTTAAAACTCGAAAAAATAATTTTTTCCCCAATAACAACTTTATGATCAAAGAAAGACCAACAAACAATTGTCGAATGTAATAAAAACGAAAAACTAAAATTGATGAAAAAAACGAACAAAACCTTAGCAAAGGGAAATAGTTCACCTTTGACTGGCAGCGCTTTCTCCGCGTACACAACAATTAAAAAATGGTATCATGAAAGCTCATGATCTCTCATACCATGTAAAATTTTTGTAAACCTTTAATAAATGCAATTTAACATTATACATTTGACTGGCATCAGTGTAAATTTATTAGATCTGTGAAGACAACGTAATTTCTAACCATACGTCACGGCAAAATCGTAGTGATTGTTCGGTTTTTTTATCGGATCAAGTGACCGATACGTGATGAAAATCAAAGAACTTGAAGGAACGGTGAATATGGCCTGGTCGCCGGCGAGCGAAAATCGCGTCATGGTGGCAACCGGCACGGCAGCCCAACAACTGGATCCGACATTTTTGCTTGGATCAAGCTCTGGATCCAAGCTCGAAATTCATTCGCTTAACGTTGAAGAAGTTGGCCTTGAGATGTCACGGCTTGCTTCGTGCGATGCACCTTCGCGTTTTCATAAAATAGTTTGGTCAGATGCAAGCATGGAAAGTAGTGCCAATGGGCACCTTGTCGGCGGTTGTGATGACGGCGCAGTCGTAATTTTTGATGTTGCGGCATTGTTGCAGGGTTCACAGACATTAACTGCATGTCAGAAGAGTCATTCGGGCAGTGTGCGCACCATGGATTTAAATCCTTTTCAAAAAAACTTATTGGCGACTGGATCGCTGGGTATGTCTTAAAACATATAAGGATTAAATATTATAAATAGCACTATTTGGAAGAAAATATTAAATAAAAAGTCTCATAATTTTCTAAATAAACAAAAAAATTAAAAGAATAGTCTAACAACCTTGAGTCCATTAAATGAAAAGAGTAGAAGTGAAATCATAGATGACACAAATGCTCTCAATTCAATAATTATCTACTATTAGAAAATAAAAACAGGGTTAATGTTTAATACAAAAACAATGGTAAAAAGCTCCCAAATCCGTTTTCAAAAAGATTGCACTCCTTCTTAAGATTCGTAAGGATAGAAAATTTTTCAGTATTCGTGTGCACTCTATGTGTAAAAATAAGGAAAAGTCTTTTTTAATGTTAATAACTTGTTTTAAATTTGGAATTTCATATATAATAAAGCATATTAATTTCCTAGTTAAGAAACAGATGAAAAAAAAAAAAATTACAAAAACATGATAAAAACA
Source organism: Mengenilla moldrzyki (assembly GCA_000281935.1). NCBI lineage: Eukaryota > Metazoa > Arthropoda > Insecta > Strepsiptera > Mengenillidae > Mengenilla > Mengenilla moldrzyki. Next base: position 17,906 of record AGDA01047723.1, on the reverse strand, counting down.
TGAAAAGTTGTGAAAAAAACATGTGACAGAATAAAATAAATCTATAGATGCATGATATGACATTAGTGATGTAACTTTTATAAAAACTGACATTTCAAAAAATCGGATCGGCGTTTTTGAGACATCGATTACACTAGTTAACAACGAGAAATACCCCTCTACAGTTTTATGATTTTCTGGTAGACATTGGTCTGCAAACACTTAAAATGAAAATGAAAATTTTCTGTATCCTCTAGTTTTTTAGGGAGGGGGAGAAATGTATTTTTAAAGCTTAAAAAATCGTGGAAAAAAATCATTAAAGCTATGATATTAAAATTTTGCAGGAAATTAAAAAAAACTCTTTGACAATGTACCCACAAAATTTCGAGTTGATTGCTTAAACCGATATTGAGCTATTTCCAAATATGTCCGAAAAAGTCAAAAAAACGTGTTTTTTATTAAAAATTTTTTGTCTTTATTTTTTTTAAAAAAAAGTAAGCACGTAATGTCGTTGAAATTATTTTTCAAAAAGTATATGAGTCCATCAACAACAGTAAAAAAATTTTTTATATCGCAAATAGTTAGTACAGGAAAATTTTTTGAAAATTGCACTTCGATTTCCAATTTCTTCAGTACGAAAAAATTTGCGTTCTGCGCTGCACTGTTGCCAGATTACTTTTAAATGCACTGGTTTCTTAATTAAAGTTTTTCAAACTTTTAAGAAACAGAATTTAAAATAAAGTTTTTCACTTTTTAATTGGTAATTTTTTTATACATCACTCTTCATAATCTCTATATTTTTTCCTTATAAATATTCACAAGTGAGATATTCTTTAGTTAAATTGAAAAAATCGTAATGATTTATAAAAAAAAAGTTAAACTAAGAAACTTATGTAACGTACTAATAGTCGACTTTTTACCATTAATCTTCTTAATCTCTCCTCTTGGTTTAAAGTCAAATACAACTTGCCGTATATAGTGCAAATTTGTGCAAAAACGTAATTTTTCATTAATTTGTCATGTTAACCTAAAATCCCCTCAAGCTCCACCTCTTGGGTTAAAGTCAAAAGTAACTTACTGAAATTAATGCAAATTTTTTGAAAAATATGAAAACTTTGTATTTGTGAACATTTTAAATTTTATATTAAATCAAAAGTTTAATTGATAACACCAATGACTATTTTTGACAAGAGCTATAAGATGAGAAAAAATAAGACTCTTGTTTCAATATTATTACTGACAATCAGTGTTTAATTAAAAAAATTTACTCTAAATAGTTTTATTTTATGTTTCGAGTTCGCGTTTTATCGGTTGATGCATGTATCTAAATTTCAATTTTCAAAAATCATAATTAAAAAACGACTCATCGCAATTTAATTTTTTTGGTGTAAATGTAAAGAAAAAAACCTAAGTATTTAATTCCAGAATAGGGAGTTTTTACAAACTTTTTAAAATTTACTAAAAAAAAAAAATAATAATTGAAAAGTTACATTTTTAACCATTTTTTTTTTAACTTTAAAATATTATCTAATGCCCCATATATACGATTTAAACGAAATTATAGTCAAACAAGCAATAGTCGACAAACTTTTTCGAACCGCGAGACACTATCAATTTACTAGAAAAAAATTATGTTGCAAAAACATATTTCACCCCATTCCAAAAATGACTTGTACAAAATCAAAATATGATTACTTCTAATTAAATCATTTAATATTTTTTCAGAAAAAGAGGATTAATTTTTTATTAATTACCATGCGTTTTTTTCACGGATCTTTAAGCATACATATAGATAGGAGTCGAGAGTTTTATCTAATTTCGTCTCGAAATCGAGACACGAGATTTTGTCTCTATCAAACATTAAACGACAAAATGAGACAAGAAAACAAATGTCTTGATTTCGTATCTCATTCATATGTATAAAGAAAAATAATAAGCTAATTTGATTACAGAATCTGAGATTTTTGTATGGGACCTTAACAATTTTTCGAAACCGATGACTCCCGGAGCAAAGTGTCAACCGCCCGAAGAAGTGTTATCTGTGGCATGGAATAGACAAGTGCAGCATATATTAACCTCAGTGTTCGCCACTAAGGCTGTGATTTGGGACTTGCGCAAGAACGAACCGATCATTAAACTAACCGATAGTGACACAAGAGCGCGCTGGCGTTCCGTTGCCTGGCATCCAGAGATTGCAACGCAACTTTGTCTTGCATCTGAGGATGATCATTTGCCTACTATTCAGCTCTGGGACTTACGTTACGCAACGTCACCGCTTCGAGTATTTCAGAAACACGATAAAGGTGTTTTGGCAGTGGCATGGTGTGCTCAAGATCCTGAATTATTTATCAGTTCTGGAAAGGATAACCGTGTTCTTTGCTGGGACCCAAATAGTGATGTGATGGTACGATACCTTAAAGACAATATACTTCTTTTATAAGTATCAGAAAATATTCTCATGCTTCCACGTAGCTGTAATCGAAAACAATTTTTGCAATTCTTTCTCCGTTAATGTCAATCAACAAAAATTTTTAAGATTTAACCTGTGCATACTAATAACTAATATTGTTAGGCCATTTGATGGTAACAATGGTTTTTTATCATAAATAATTACATATTTTTAAGAACTCATATTTTAAACTCATTACTTGTCACGACAACGTACCATTAATTTTTATATACTTATATATTATGTATATGTACAACGTGGTCTGAACTACACAGAACTCTTTTTCTTCTTTAATTTGGCTTTTTCGTATAAAGGATTAAGGGTTGGTGTAGATAAGCAGGAATGGTGAGAACACTTATTGACGGAATGTGTTAGCGGTAATTCTCAACCACTATGATTGGAGGTATTTTTCAGCGTCACCTATGGAGAATCGACCCTCAGTATTTTTCACTACTACTGGAATTTCAATCCTAGGATTGAAAAAAGAGCATTAGATTATTTGAATCTCGCTAAATGTAATTATATATAACTAGGTTGTAACTAGACATAGGAAAATCAAAACATTTAACATTGGCTAAATTCTTGATAAATTGGCTATTAAAATTACGTTAGAGGTGTTAATAAGTTCATATTATAAAAAGAGGAAAGTAAGCAATCGAATAAAAATCATTTAAAAAAGAAAAAAACTGTAAATTTGGTGATTTTCCCTTGTGAATTTCATTGTAAAATCTTTTTTGTTTTTTGAATAATCGATTTGAATGAGTTATCTTAAGTGCACAGATTCAACTAATATATTTACAGGACGGTGGAATTTTAGCGGAAATTGCACATACCAATCAGTGGAGTTTTGATGTGAGCTGGTGTCCTCGTAATCCCACCTTAGTAGCGGCTTGTAGTTACGATGGATTTTTATCCGTATATTCGATATTGGGCGGCTCCAAGCAGCCCGTTATTCAAACGTCGTCGAAAATCGAAGAAAGCTTTGGATCCGTGTCACAGCTCGGTCAAAGTCATTTACCCACAATCAATTTGCCAAAACGGCACTCAGTCTGTTCAGGGGATATTTCAAAGCCACCCAAGTGGCTAAAAAAACGCAATGGGGCTCGATTTGCTTTTGGGGGCCGCCTTGTTGCCTTTAGTATACCCCCAGCAGCCGCGGAGATCAGATATCATAACGTTAATATTTACAAAATAGTCACTGATGTCGAGTTCTTGGAACGGTCTCAGATGCTGAACGAGTATTTTCTCGCTAATAAATTTGTTGAATTTTGCACAATGAAAAGCGAACAAGAAGCTGATTTCGGTCGTGGTGAGTTATGGAAGTTGTTGGCTATAAGCTTCGAGTCCGATTTCCAGCAGAAATTAATTCATTTATTGGGCTTTAACAAGGCCTCTGTTGCCAAAGAATTGAACGGTTTCAAATCAAGCACTGATGGAGAGTTTATGAACGATATTGGATTCGAGGTAAGAGTAAAAGATATATAAAAAGTATATTATCTTCATTAAATTTACTATAAAATGTGCTTTTTAAAAGCAAAATGTATTAATTGTGTATTATACATTTTTATTAAAGTTTAAAGTATGGGAATTTTAATTTATTTAGCAAAAAACTTGTGCGGTCATTTTAGTTGCAGTTTTTATTTATAGATCGAGAACTAAATCGAAAAAAGTGCATTTTAGCACGTGCAAAGATAATTTTTCCAAAAATCGAAAACCTTCAAAAAAATAAGATAGCCGTCAGACAGCCAAAAAGCTAACTCTTTGCAAAACATAGAAAGGGGGTTGACGATAACCTATTTGCACACTAAGGAGAATACCTTAATAATTGAGTCAGACCGGTAAATGCTAGCCCGTTACTAAATTATGGCCAGAATAGAGCAAAAATGTATCAACTGTATGTCTGTTCGCCGGATTGTATATCTGCATGCATGAAAGAGTGCAATTCTAACTGATTTTGTATTCATACTTTATTCCTTTTAAAACTGATTCTAGAAATACAGAATAATATGTAACGCCAAACTGTTAAATAAGTATGTACAAATGAAGGAGCGAAATTCTAATTTTTGTCTATCAATTATTTTTGCATTTTCTTTATAGAAATTATAGAAGACAAAAAAGTTACATCGCTAAATTCATTGAGAATATGAAATTATTGAGTCAAGAAGAAGCAATTTTCTACATCTTTGACACCTTGTGGCGTTATTTTAGCTTGGTACTAGTATTCTGACGGTCTGGTTTTTATTTTAGCTTTTTCGTATCTTTCGAATTTTGCAAAGCTGTCGTTGTATCCAATTAAGCTCATTAGCGCTCAAAGGTTTATTTCAAAACCCTTAGCAATAAGCTAGACTTCTGGTTATCTGGATTCTGTTTTAGTTAAAAGGAATATTTATTTTTGAAGGAATTATTCTTGCATTTCAAAATGCAGGCTTTTCGAACTAGCCTTCAATCTGTTTTTGAAAAGAATTATTTTTTAAAAAATATTTAAAGTACACGTATCAATTACCAACCAGTTAATAACGTGTTTTAAAGCTGATTATTATTTTTAAAACTTTTCTGGGAAAGTAGGGTTTAATATAAATGTGAATCTCTATTATAAGAAAACAGTTTATAATAAAACCCTACTGGAAGGCGAACATTTTCTTTACATAAAGAAAATGTATCATTTCAAAAAATCATTTCTTTCACATAAACTAAAGAATGCTTAATCACTTATATACAGAGGAACTTCTAAATAATTGATAAAAAAAATCTATTTTTATTAAAATAGCAAGTTATTATTTTCTAAATTACATACAATTTTGCTTTAACCGTTATGACAACTACCATATCTACATGAATTTATGTAAAGCAGATATTTTTGACCGAAATAACAACAATTCTTTGTAAAACTGCCTTTTTTTTGAGAAAGATTACTCTTTTATCACACCAAAAAAACATCTCTGTGAGATTTAAAGTTCTGGTTTTAAATCATTTTTTACCCTTATAATATATCGATTATATATGGCTATCAGTTATAAATTTGATTTTATACATCCGCATTTTGAAATAAAATGCTTGACGTAAATTCACGTTATCGCTAATCATAGATATAATTCTATTGGACTCGAATGTGTTAATAATAAAACCATAATAAATCGCTGAAATTTTTATTACTAGTAGAATGAAATTAAAGTAATAGAGTAATCTATTACTACATAACAACCAATTTTTATTTAAAACAAATATAAAATTTAGCTACCTTAAAATGTCGAAAAGGTAACAATGAACTTCTTCCAAAAATCAACAGATCACTCATCATCTAATTTTTAACTTTTAAGATAAATAATCAGGTATATTTTAATTAATTTACTGAAATAGATAAAGTTTTACTAGTGAATAAAATGTATAAAAAAGTTATACTGATATTAAGCGATTAATAAAAAACAAAAACCAAAGGTGAACAATGATTGAAATGTTGATTTTTGGAAGATGTCCAATAATTAGTTGAAAATATACTTGAGTTCTTTGCTTAAAATGTAGTTTGTCATTATTTTTTAAAAGTTTCTTCATGACATTAAAAAAACAATCACTTCATTTAAGTTTAAAAATAAAATATTTTATTAATGTTTTTTAGTGACATTTTGTTTATTTTTAAAAGAAAAACATTTTGAATGTTTTTAGATCGCATAAACGAAACATAAAGAAATTGTTTTTGCCCTGAATGTTTCTATATGACAAAAGTGAACGTTTTTTTTCTTCTAGTGGGGAATTTCTTTAATTTTCGAAGGTGCTTAAAATATATCGGCAACGTAATAGAAACATATTTTAGAACGTACGCAATATATTCTCAACACGACCCTATCATAATCAAAACCCATTTACAACGTGTTTAAAACACGTTGATAACATTATGACATTTATGGCATATGGGTTTCATGTCGTAATAGTTCCATGGCATGTTTAAAATAAATTACATCATGTAGAAACATATCTTAAATAAAAAATATTACTTTGTATTTTAAATAAGTCAGTTACACGTTAATAACACGTTTGTAACATCAATAACTTAAAAGCAGTACTTATAAAGTTTTTAAGTTATTACTGAATTTAACGAGAATGTATGTATTTTTAACATTATTATTAGAAAGTAGAAAACGCGATGTTCAACAAAATGCAAATTAGCGATACCAACGTAAAGTCGGATACGGCTGAAATCGCTATCACAGATGATGTTAATGGTGATATTTGTCGTGCAATATTATTGAATGATTTAAGTAAAGCAGTGGAATTGTGCTTTGAACAGAAACGAACAGCGGATGCTATTCTTATAGCAATGAATGGTTTGTAGTTTTTTTTTATCATTTAAAGCAAGGAGGAGCAACCTGTTCTTGTCGAGCCCCATGTAGCGTTTATTTATACTTGTTGGTCTGCTAAAAAATTTAAAATTTGAATAATCGCGTCATTAGAAAAGTTGTCCACCTCTGATTTAAAGTAAAATTAATGGTGAGTAAATAATCAAGAAATGATTAGTTATTAATCGTTTCCAGATAGCTTATAAAATTGTAGCTGTAATACAAGAAAATTTTTATACTCAGTAATTCTGATTAAAGGAATTTGATTCATTCAAAAAAATACTTATTTTTATTATATCCTTAAATAATGTTTTTTATGTATAATTTTTATTAAGAAAATAATTGGAAAAAAAATTTAAGTTATTAAGTTTAACTTCATTCCACCATAAATTTCCGTCCCAGATTTGAAATAAAAAAAGGGCACCTTAGTAATAGTGGGATTATAGCTTTTCTTTTATATCTTTGTATTGAAAGTTAATTACATGTGTAAAATTTTGTGGTTGGTGGCGACTTCATGTATTTTAAAAACATACAGCAAATATCTCATGTGAAACTTGTCGCATATAACGTAATAAACACGCAATGGGCTTTTTTAGTTAAGTTTTAATAAGTACACTAAATACAAAATCAGTAAAAATTTTATTCGTGTAATTTGAGAATAATGTTTAATGGAGAATTTAACACAAATCAAATTTTAATTTTATCCAGACAGCTGCTTACGTTACGAAACATAAACTTTTACTGGTTTTAAAAGCGAACTATATAAAATTGCGTTCAGTAGTTTATAATTTAGTTATTAATTTACTTGATTTTTGTGTTTAGGTGGCGAAGAGTTAATGACTCAAGCCCGGAGTCGGTACCTGAACGAAAACCGAGATTCGGTTACTGCTCTAATCGGTACTTTGGGTATGGGTAGTTGGCCGATGCTAGCTGATAAGTGTCATTTACGTGACTGGAAAGTGATACTCGCTTCATTTGCATCGCATTGTGATCTTGAAACATTTTACACATGTGCGGCACAACTGGCCGCTCGACTTGCGGACGCAGGTCGGTACCGTGATGCACAGTTGTGTTATGTTTGTGCAGGCGATTGTGATCGTTTCGTCCGCTGTCATGCAGAGTTGGACCGCAAGGTACCAAACTCTGGCAATTCTTCAATCTTATTGCCTCTCGTCGAAATTTCCACTGTGCTCTACGTAGCTGGCAGAAAACGGAACCGGCCGATTTCAATGTGCGGCGCATTCGCTTCGCTCTTCTATCAATTTGCAGCACTGTTAGCCGAACAAGGAGATATTCATCTGGCGGCACAGTATTTAAAACTGGATGAGAGCGATGAAAGCCCTCTGCTGACCGATTTAAAGTGCCGTTCATTAGTTAGTTTGAAGGGTGTGCCTTGTGAGCCCTTAGCAGCAGATAAAGGACGTGGCTATAGTACTGAAATGGGATCCAAACAATTAGGAGGTGTGGTGTCAAATTTCGGACATGCCCAGGTACCACTAATGGCGGCACCTGCATCTTTACAGCCATCCGTGCCACAAATGACACAAGCACCTTTAATGCCACAGATAACGAAACAAACGTCGCTCGTGCCGCAAATGTCATCAAATCCAGGTCCGATGCCAATGCCAGTAAATCAGCAACAGTCGGTACAAACGTCGCAGCCGGCACAAATTTATCCGTCTTCTGTTCTGCCACCTCCACCTCCGACTACCACTATTGGAACTCATCAAAGTAACTTCGCTTATAATTTATTGATCATTTTAATGTGTTTTAAAAATACTTTCGATCTAAGAAATTATATATTATATGCAGTTGAATTCAAGCTGTATATACGTGCGACTCGAGATTTAAATTATTTTAGTGACCACGTTTCATTTCTACTATGTACAGTACTCATGTCTAAGTATCTATGACGCCAATGACTAGTCATTTTCCTCATCACACACTACATTTTTACGCTTTAAAATACATATTCTTTATTTAAGTATTTAAAAATGTGCTAGTATGAATTTAAGTACAGATTACCTGGATCGGCATAAGTAAATTTTTTCTGTATTCCATTCATTTTTATATTGCAAATGTTCAAATAAATTTGGCGGTATTTTTTGACATAACCTTCCGTAGTATTGTGTTGAAGTTACAGATACGATGTTCGGTAATGAACCAATGATGATTTTCTCAGTTTGATTATTTTTCAAGAGGTTTTAATTACTTTCGATTTCGCATTTATTCAAAACAACTGTTTTCGCTATTAACAAATTAATTTATTTATCGAGGGTAAAATTAAAGATTTTATGATTGAATTGTAAAGTTAAAAATTAAACTAAAACGAGAAGTTTCATTTAATTTAATTTTTCGTTGTTGTACTTATATTGCGCTCCAATGCCAGAATTTCGCCAATTTAATGAGTCGAAGGACTTGTTTACTTCGATAAACACGAATTGAAATTTTATAAAACTACAGTGGTGAATTATTCTTTGTTTAGTGCTGAACGAAGGCAATGAAAAAACGAAATTAAGCGTCCTTTGCGTAGTTAGTAGTTGTCTTCTTAACAATTGGCAGAAAAGTTCTTTTTTTTGACTTTATAATTTTTCTTCGGTATTGACTGCAGATGAAATAAGTATATTAGAAACATTTTCGTATTAACTTATTTTGTCAAAGTTCTTTTTACGTCTACTCGAGGTAAAATAAAAATATTAACAAAATTATTCTAAGTGGCAACGCCGATGGCTCATAGAATAAAAAGAATAATGCAATTAAGTTTTAAAGAGAAAGATAAGGCAAGATAGCCGATTTATGTAATCTGTATTTTAAATTGAGAATAATGCTATAGTTTTGATTTCTTTTTCTTTATTTAAAACATAATTGTTAATATTATTTCATTTAGCTGAATTGAATTTTACAATTCTCTCTAAAAATCAACTTGAGCTATAGTCAAAAAGTAATGCTAGTTAAAGGTTTGAGCCGGTTTTTCATTTTTGAATAAAATTTGAGCCAAACATTCTGAATATTGTTTTCTTAGAAAGTAAATAAATATACGACAATTTTCGTTTTGCTTAAATTATAATTTAATAATTATTAAAGGGTAACGTTGATAATGCGTTTATTTCCAAAATTACGTTATCTGAAACGCAGACAAAGTTAGGGAACTGATGTCCTTATCTATAAAGCGTTTAGGAATATTCTACTTCAAAGGTAATAAAGGGTATGTTCTAATGCTATTATAAAATCAACTATTATAATTATAAATAATGTTAGATTCCTCTATAGATATCTTAGAAACGTCGTGGTGTCTAGTTTCTCAGCATATTTTAAGACCTCACTGAGACGTCGCATATTAGTCTCAATGACTTCGTAGTACGTTGTCATGAAATTTCATAATGTGATGCTTTTAACGTCGCATTTGTTCATATTGTAACAAATTAGAAATATCGAAAATTTAGGTTCTTTTTTACTCTTGACCCACTGGCCTTTTTTGCTTAATTATAATGATTAATCACTCTTAAGAGATAAAAATTTACTTTGGCAGCTTAATTCAGAGGCTAAAGCCTTAAAAATTGCTTCAGAATTCCTGTGTTTTTACAGACTAAAATACTTTCTTTACAAAGTAAAGCTCTATCTTCACAAACGCTGAATAAGCATTGTTGCTTCTCAAAACCTAGTGTTAACGTATTGTGTAAAAAATCATAGTTATGTTTTATTTTCTTTAATTACTTTTTTCTAATCATTAATTACATAAATACAAAATAACAAATTTTTCTAATTTTCAATTTTATTTTGGTTAAACAGCTTAATCTCGACAAACTAAAAGACGTTTTTTAAAGATTAAAAAGTTTTTTACGATATCAATAAGATATTTTTTAAGGACGTCAATAAGGCATTTTTTAGTTGCCGAGATTAGGTTTTTTAACTAAAACAAAATTGGAAATTACACAAATTTGTTGTTTTGTACTTATGCAATTAATTCTTAAAATGAAATAATTAAAATAAAACATGATTATAGTCTTTTACACAATACACTAATACACCAGTTTTTGAGAAGTAGCAGTAGTGCGTATTTAGCGTCGCTGAGTAACACTTTTAGTCCGTGAAGATAAAATTTTACTTTGTACCAAAAGTTTTACTTTGTGAAAACGCGAGATTTTGGAAGTGAATTTTGTGGCCTTAGCCTCTAATTCAAGCGACCAAACTAAACTTTTATGTTTTATGAATGGTTAAGCATTGTAATTAAGCAAAAAAATGATGGTGGACCAAGAGTAAAGAAGAGCTAATATTTTAAAAATGTTAATTATAAATAAAGTTCAAATATTAATTTTATTGCGTTATATTAGTTAATGCTGCCGTTAAAATTTATTTGTAATTAATTGCAATTTTAAGGAACTGCTTTAAGCAAAACTCGACGACTAGTCGATCCATCAGTGGCACCAAGAACCAATCCGAACATGAATCAGTTCATGAATGATGCGCAATATTATCAATCGAAAGGACCTGTTGCTTTTGAGCAGCCGCAGTCTCACTTTCAGCCTCAGATCCAACCACAATTACAGCCTCTATCACAGCCTCAAACTCAATCGCAACTATCACAAATGCATCCACAATTACAAACTCAAACACAACCACATTTGACACAAATTCAACCGCAAACACAGACTCGATTGCCGCAAATGCAGCCTCAAATGCCAACAAATCAGTTAATTCAAAGGCCGCAATTAGCCCAAATGAACGTCTTAAAACCTACGATTCCGAATACTGTTATGGATCCAGTACGAACGCAACCAATAATGTCGCAACCAACCGTTCAGAATTACACTTCTTCCACCCCACTACCTCAAATGCCTTCAGCTACGCCTCCTATGTCACAGCAAATTTCTAATAAAATGGGTGTTTTTGGGTCATCAATGGCTCCTTTACAATCACATATGCAACCACCATCAATGGCGCAAACTCCTCCTCTACTGCCGCAAGCAGCGAAAAGCGTTTCATCCGGGTGGAATGATCCACCCACCACGAATCGATACAGTCTTCGTGCATTAAGGGGTACAAAGCACACATCTGAAACAACTGGTGAAAATAGTGGTGGTTATGCGCCAAGTTATTTAGCACAGCCACCGGACAATGATTTAAAGATGTCTAAAATGATCAGTGGACACAATGAGCTAAACCAAGGAGTTGAAAATGGTGCAGTTTTGGCTGAACCTCATGCAAAATTGCAAAAGGTTTTCGATGTTGTCAGAGAGCAATGTTTAACGTCATCGAATAATAATGCTGTAAGTTGTTATAATAATTACAGTTTCCCATATGACAATATGTTTAATCCATATTTTAATCTAATCTTATTTTGTTCCTTATTATATTGTTATTAAATATGTTGATACGCGATTTTTTTGTTTCGTATACACAACAAATATGTATTTTAGTACTTAATTAAGTGATTCCCGATCACTGTGCCGCAGCAGTTTATGTCTCCGCGAGATCCTTGAATATGTTGTCAAAATTTTCGGACGCATAAAGAAAATTGTAAGATTTTCGAAAAATGTGTTTTGCTGCCTGAATATGCATCAAAAATGAATTCGAAATGTATAATAATTTATCTAATTGCTAGTGTGACACTAAATTTTAAATTATTAAAAGCGCACTGTGACAAACAAAAGTTGAGAAACACTGATTTAGACTCTAAATCTTCATATTCTTGTGGAAACAATGTGTACTTAAGTTTGAAACATAAGTTTTAATGATAATCATACAAGATCACTGATTTGTTTAGTTTTGATATATGCCTCAAATTTTTAATAAGGTAATCTCTATAGACCTTTTCGAAAATCTACTCAGAGTTAGAATTCCGTTTTCGGAAACTTAAATGGTTTTCACAAAACTTACTCGTACTTAGTTTTCTCAAGTCGCTTTCAACTTTGCTTATCAGTAAAGTTCATTAAAGCTGTGTTAACGCCATATTTTTGATAACTTTATATAAGTTTCTGAAAACGGGGTTTTAACTCTTAGTTACTCCTTTTACATACAAAGTTTATATTCATAAACGAAACCCGATTGTTTTGCTCGGTTGTGTAGACGACATATTCAGCGTTAGAGGTACTAGATTTGTCAACAAGAGTTGTGTAGTATTGACAGAACAAGTCTACTGAATTCTTTGAATTCAGTAGATAGAACATAGAACACTATTGCGTGTTGTGATGTCAATACCGAAAAGTAATGAAATTATTTTTCGCACTGTATTTCATACAAAAAAATAATGTTGCACCGTCGCAATTAAAAGTATCCTGCTAATATACGGTGCTGAAAAATTGGCGACGGTGTACTATTGGTGTAAATTTATGAAGAGTCAAAAACCGTGTAAGGTATTCGTTCATGAGCGCATTGTGTCATTTTTCAACACAATGTCAGCACTGTAAGTTTTACTAATTCAGTGTCTCCTTATTTTATAGCAAATTCGACGTAAAATGGAAGACGTTTCCAAAAAATTAGAATCAATGTATGATTTAATCGGAAGACAGCAAGTAAGCAATAATTCACTCAAAGATTTACATTTGATGGCAGATTGCTTGGAGAGTGGGGATATCATAGGTGCTATGAATATACATACACGCATGTTGTCCGGTCCGGACTTTGTGCATATTGCTAGTTTCATGGCTGGTTTGAAAATTTTATTACAGACTGCGCATCAATTGCATATACAGCCAGTTTTTTAATTTCAATTTTTTATATTAAAGCTTTTTTAGTACTTCAAAACGTGAAGATACACATTGTTTACTTCATGTATAAAAAATTAAACTTTATACGACTGGTTTAGAAATTTTGTTATTTTTACCTCTTTTAAAGCCTTTCATTTAAAATGTAAAATTTAATCAAACACTTACTTTGTCATCTGTCAAGTATTCTATTGTTTTAGTTCCATTCGACAAATAAATTATTGGTACAACTTCAACATAAATAAGAAAATAAGGGTGCATTCAGTATACACGCACAAACAAAATCAGTCACTTTTTAATACAGAATTTCAAGTTTTGCACATGGACGTAGTATGCATAGACTGCTCACCGAATATAAAACGTCACCGATGTTTTGTCTCTGACAAAAAGCACGTGCTCTTAAAATTCTGTTAAATAAGTGGAAAAAAGAGAAACAGTTATACATGCGCGCTCGGTCAGAAACAATGCACATCTCGGCGATAACGTTTTATATTCGGTGAGCAGTCCATGTATACTACGTCCATGGTTTTGCAGATTTGTGGCTAGGCTCAGAATAAACAGAAAGTAACTGAAGGCTATTTCTATACCTGATTGAAAAAAAAATATAGTACGACGGAGCTTTTTTGGTCTGTGAGGAAAAAAATATTTTCATTTCAAAGTGTAAACTTTAAAAAGAATTATAAACATTTATAAAAATATGTTTAAAATCTTTTTTATTAAACCGTTTATAAAATTTTCGTTCAAACCATTTAACATATATGAGACGACAATTTTTTTTTTTCGAAGACTTTTCGGGAGCGAAAACCTTTTTATTTTATTATTTTTAATAGGAAAAAATGTTTACTATAGAAATTATCCAATTGGTAACTAAATTTACATAAGCAAGATCAATTTACGACCGGTGTGCAGTGATCATATTTCGGCGATTAGTGCGGTCAGAATAACTGATAATTGTACATTATTGTTATTGCGCACTCGGCATACAGTAGGTTTCGATCAGGTTAAAAAAGAAAGCTGTAAAAACTAGTTTAAAATTTGTTACAACATGTTTTAAAAATTTTGCATATAAATTTTTCTTGTACACAATAGGTATTGAAATTCCTTTGATATATTATTATCATTTTTCTCGAATAACTATATTAAAGTTTTTGTGCATAAACATGTTTTTTTATTGATCATCGTTTAAGAGCTGAACTACCATTATTAAATTTAAATTCGTTCACAATGTGAACGAAAAATAGCAAAAATATGTTACTTAGATTTTTTGTGAAAGAAAATTTAACATATTTAATAAAAACATTTAGTTACAAAATAAAAAAAAATCAAGTAAGTTATGCAGATTGTATACATAAAATTTGTATGAAGTTACAAAGAAATGAAAAATATAGAGATGTCTTTTAAAATGTATTTTGAGCTAATATGTTCAGAAAATACATTAGATAAAAGAATTTCCTTATTAAAATTCAACCAATGAATAAAAGTTTAATATTATTTATGAAAAAAGTCTTCTATTTATGTAAATTTTATGTTAATAATGATAACATATTATAAAAATAAAATGAAATTATTTTCTCATTCAAATTTCATTACAAATTTTCTTCGGTACAAAAAATGTATATTTTAAATACAAAGTTTTAAAAAGTTTCATTCTTTAGGTTTCCTAAGTGGTAAAATGTTTCTAAAAATGAAAAAAATATCAATATAAATATTAAGCGCATTAAATACATATTCTTCAGGTACGAAACGGTACTTATGTTTATCACCAAAAAGTAATTGAATATCATAAATTAAATACAAGGAAAATAATAATGCCCAAAAGCTTGTAGATTAGCTCTAAAGCTATACTGGGCGCAAACACGATGATTATATTAAAGAGAATAAATAAAATTAAAGTTGCAAATAAATAAGGCCTCCAAGAGGTAAAATCACAGTTCGTTCGCAATGAAAATAAAGTTAGTGAAAAACAAATAATGATGGTTAACGCCACAGCTATCATAACAAATTCAAGTGTGTGTGTAGCCGCTAGTACAGCAAGAATCAAGCTCATGACCTCAGTTAACACGCCAAGCATAATATAGTTGATAGGTACTCGACGTCGCAAGCTTACAAAGTACCACATTGAACATAAAGTAGTTATTAATATAATCTAGGAGCACATGTATATTTTTCACGACGTCATTAAGGGGCGTACTTTTTCGTGAAAAAATTGCTATAAATCTTGTCGAAACTAGTGTAACGTACAACGTCACAAGAAAAATAATAAAATAAGAAAAATAAAAAAATAAGGAAATCGTAAAAATTTCCTTATTTTGAATAGTTATTGCAAATGCATATGCACCCGTAGCAATAAGGAAGCGCAACATGTAAGGGATCAAGAGACTTTCTCTAGTGGTTGTAAAATTACCATAAAGTGTCTATTGATCCCGAGCGCTCAAAAAAAATGCTTAGGTAAGAAAAAATTTTGTATAAAAGGAAAGCTAACTTGTAACTTGAAAAAACACTTTTTAATTTTGATTTAATACGAAATACAACAAGTTAAAAGTCAAAAAGTACAAACTTTATTTTAATTCTAAATCAAACAACTGGATATCCGGGTTTCGACAAGTGTTCCAGATCGGTGTTTCCTGAATATAAGTTAAACAATCTATCCTAAAAATCGATTTATTACACTAGCAACTAAATCATAACTATTAAATAGACTTTTCGAATGAAATCATTTCGAATTTTAGCATCTGAATCATTTTGGACATCACTAGTAGTTTTTTTTATCACATGAATTTTTAATATGTACATTTTAAAACATACATTATTAGTGGCGTTTGCTAAACGTGTTCAATATATTTGTGCACAGTGATAAGTTTGAGACTATATTTAACAGTTTCTACAAATGACTCAAATCGCTTCACTTAATAGTGTGTTTTTTTTTTTAAATAAATTTAAGAAAATTAGTTATGGGTGTTGCAATGTCAACGTGAGGAATGAAAAATTAAATTAAAGGGTAATTTTTTAAATACCCCAATGTAGATTTAGAAGTTCTGCTCGTGAAACTATTGGCTCATCTAGTAGATCAAGGAAATAAAAGTTTTACTCAAGTGTTATATGTACTATCCTTGAGTTTTTATTATATTCGCTCAAAGTTTAAACTATTTAAATTTTTAAATAAGCAAAATAACAAATTTTAGCTGAATTGAAAGCAATACAAAAATATTTGCACTGTACACCTTATTTTAGTATATAACGCACGACAATAGTCTTATGAAAGAAGTTAACCAGTTAACTAGTAGAATCATGTTTATAAATAAATAGTTTTATAATTAATAAAATAATGTATGGTTTGTAACACAAGTATTGACCTATGCCGATACTTTTTGAAATTTCATTAGATGATGTTTAAAGCTATATATTTTATATAGGTAAATATCTTCAATTTGTTTATATATATAGAGTGATCATTTTAAAGTGTACTGTCGAAAAGAAAAAGTTTTTTTTTACCGTTTGAAATTAGTATAACTTAATGACCCGTTTATTATGCTCATTTGAAATTATGTTTGCAGAAATTTTAGTGTTTATGTTACCGGCTTTCAAGCACCCAATTATATTAAACATCTTTTATGGAAATCCCAATTACGAAGTATAAAAGAAAATTATTAAAAATTGAAATAATTATTTTTTATAATCATTTATTTCTATATTTACAAAAAATTAATAACATATGAAATTTAAATTAATAATAGTAATTAAATATTTTCGGTCATAATAAATGCTTAAAATGACCACCATTTTGTTGCTTGCACATTTTCTCTTTATCATATTTTCAGACACTTTTCTGAGTAAAAATTCTGGTAACGTTTTTATTTCAAACTTAATATTTCGTTTTAATTCCTTCAGATTAATAGGATTATTTCGATATACTAATCCTTTTAAATAGCCCCATATGAAAAAATCTGGGCTACTTAAATCGGGAGATATTGATGGCCATAATAGATTTGAAATTAATCGGTTTTGAAAAAAATCTTTTAAAAGTATGATTGTTTCTTTCGATGTATGACTTGGTGCACCATCTTGTTGAAACCAACAATATCGCTGTTCCTTTTCCAGTAGTGAAATAAATTGTACTATTATATCTTGATAAGTATCATTTAGAATGATTAGTATATCGAAATAATCCTACTAATATGAAGGAATTAAAACGAAATATTGAGATTGAAATAAAAATGTTACCAGAATTTTTACTCAGAAAAGTGTCTGAAAATATGATAAAAAGAAAATGTGCAAGCAACAAAATGGTGGTCATTTTAAGCATTTATTATGAATGACAATTTTTAATTACTATTATTAATTTAAATTTCATATGTTACTAATTTTTTGTAAATATAAAAATAAATGATTATAAAAAATAATTATTTCAATTTTTAATAAATATTTTTTATACTTCGTAATTGC
>AGDA01047690.1:0-11765 GCA_000281935.1 Mengenilla moldrzyki | reverse complement strand
ATGTGCACAGAATAAAAAAAATTGGATTCGAATCACAGATTATAAAAATTCGCCAATGCTGACTAATTTTTCTACATAATTTGTAGCCGATATGAAAATCATACCTTTCAGAAATTCCAAATGAGAGTAATAATTCGATTGAATTGAATAAAAACCATAGTTGACAAATAAAATGAGTGACGATGGTGAAATTTCAGAGCAGTTATGTAAAAATCAGTACAAAGAATTGAAACGAAAACTGAAAAATTTAATTTACGTAATGAGCTTTTAAAATTTGAAAAATAAAAAAAAATCATGTTTTAAAATTGAAAAATAGGAAAACGAACTGCTTAAACGAAAATTTAAAATAGCTCAAAATCATTTAATCGCAATTCGAAAAGACAGAAATTTTTTACTTGATAAATTATTGGAATATGAACACGTATCAACATCCAGTGGTAGCGAATCAAGTTCGTCGTCAGACGATGAAAAGGCCTCCGTGGCCGCAAATGATTCCGTTAAGCAAATCAACAATAACTCAGTTAAATCAAAGAATAAACGCCAAAAAATTGACACTAATCAATTACGCCATAGAGCACATAACAACAAAGTTATTTCATTTTGAAATTACCAATTAATGCATCAAGCTGAAATAATCTTTCCTGTTTCTATCGCAAGAAACAATCCTAATTTTACTTTAATCTGTCATATTTACAAAATCTAAGTTATTAAGCAATAAATAGCTCATTGTGTGTATTTATCTTGGCTCAGAATAATTAAAGGTGCTGTTAAGTATTAAAATTATATTACAATACAAAAATTGTCTATAAAAACGTAGCATTTAACAAATTATGTTAAAACAGTAATGTTTACATCTTTTTTTTCTAAAAAAGTGTATTATTTGATAATAATTTCTTAAATTAACTGTAATTATATTTAATTTTTATTTTCAGGCGTTGAAAATTGAAGAAATATCATAAAAATTCTTAAAAATTTAAGTTTAACACTTTGCTGACACCAATTCATACCATTAAAAATCTTGATTATAGTTAATAGGAATTGTTTTGATTTAGTTTAAGAAGGCGGTAATATTAAATGCTTTTTTTAATTACTCTTTTCAAACAAGAATAAACTAAAGGAAATACATGCTTACTTAGCTTTAAATTATGACTTTTTTTAGAAATCAAGAATAAAAATGAAAAGAGTGCCGAATGCTAAGCATTAATTTACATCATTATATAAATACGGTAAACATGCAAAATAGTTTTTTATAATCGAAAAAAAAATTTAAATCATGTTTAAAAATTTTTAAATAAGTGATATTTTTTGTATCTTATGAAACGTTTTATAAAGTCTAATAAAGTACCAACAGAAGATTTGTTTTAACACATTCGTACCCGCTGATACGGTATCACGCCACTTACAATTCTTGGTAATAGTTAACGAAAATTATTTTAAAACTGGTTTGAGAACGCGGAAAAATTAAATATTTTTTATAATTATTAGCCCTTGCTAAATATTAATAAAACATAAAAACTATCACGAGCTTATTTGGTTTTGATTTTTTACTACTTTTTTTTCACAGAATAAATAACTAATGTTGAATGTACATTGGTGTCCTGAGTGGTCATAAATCGTACTCATCTGTTCTCCGACAAAAGGACACATTTATTTATTCACTGCAATTTATATCAATCCATTGATCAAAACCCATTAAACTGTGTTTCAGTGATCACTTATGATAAGTTTCTGAAAGATTTGAATAAAGCAGATTTATTTCAAATTTTAAAGTTCCTATTAGGCTGGCTGATTAATATTATAAATATTTTAAGTACTTTAATGTACTTGAATACCTTTAATAATTATTCAAAACTTTGCGCTGTTTATGAATATATATATATATATATACTTATTTGCAAAACTGATTTTGAAACTCATAATACATTGATGCATTACAAGAAACGAAAATGTATATCTAAAACATTAATTGAAATTTTTCCAATAGGTTCAATCTTCAATTCAAAAGTTTTCCAATAGAAATCAAAGCAATTCGACTAGTGAAAACCAAATGACCCAAGAAGAAGTCGAAAGACATTTACAATCAAGAACAAATTACTTGCAAATGGTCTCAGAAAATCCACCAATTTCTGTACCGTTGGATGTTTTTAATTCAGAAACAGATATTTTTAAATAATTGTATATTTATTTTTTAAAATTAACTATTTTTCGTTTAGTTACAATTTTCGAAAAATCACAGATCATAAAAAATGTGTATATTATATAAAAAAAAAACAATAAATGCCTTTTAAAAAGTACTCACATTTATTAGTTTATTTCTAAAGGATATATTTGGCAAAAACCGGACGTAATAGATCACAGAATTTGTTCCTTGTGCTTTCTCACAAATTAGGAAATATTTTTAAAAATTAAATGCTGGGCCGGATTTTAAGCACCGTAAAGAAAGGATTCTTTGTAAAAATTTAATTATGAGATCTTTTACATAATTTTTTCTAACCAAAAACAACTTATAATAAAAAAAGGATTAAGGCCACTATCTAAGAATAAAAACATTTTCAACTTTTTTTTGTCGAGAAAGGCAAATTCGCGACGGAAAAATTACTCTTTACAAAATAAGAATACAAAAAAATTGCTTAAAAAAACAAAAACAATAAAAACAATATCGAAAAGGAATTTTAAAAAGGGACGTATTGACTTCTTATTTTTTAGGTGTATTTATTTATTTCGGGAATTAGATGTATTCTTTCAACACTGAATATGGACACATCTACAAAAAAAAAAATATTTACTATTCAAAAATTAAGCAATTTTATAGAATACGTCATTATATATACTTTATATTAATTAATATTATAAAGACAAAATATGTAATGTGTATAGCTATATACTGATGAAACTATCAAGTATAAAAAATTTCACAAAACAAAAAATATATTTTTCAAATTTAGTAATATTTTATTTTTTATATTGTTTTGGAATAAAATTTTACACAAGAATTTTAAACATAATTTCGTATGTATCTAATTATATATTTAGTAAATATTATTCGTTAGGTTAGGTTAGATTGTGATTATTGAAAATGAACGTATGAATCGCTTCTGTACGCGTTTTCTAGAACAACTAGAACTTAGCATAAAAAATATAATTTCTGATCTAAAAATACGTAGATATTAAGAAGACATAAAACTATAACAGGGTAGAGTAATGAATGAAAATTATGGACTTCGTATAAGTTCACGTGAATCTTACGAAAAATAATTGAAATGTATTTACGCTTAACAGTTTTTAGACCAAATGATATATGAACCTAGAGACGTAATCTATAAAATTTATAAGCATAATATTTACCGTTTGGTAATTCCCAAAGTTTTCTTGGTAAGCTATGAAAGTATGGATGACTAAGCGCTTCTTCAGCTCCAATTCGTTTGGAAGGATCTAATTGTAATAAAGACTTCGCCATTGACTCACCATAAATCACTTCACTCAATCGAGGAAAAACCGCAGATAACTCGCGTGCTTTTCTATTTCTAGTTTTGAACTTTGGAAATCCCGGCAATCGACTTACTCCTGGCCAAACTTCTTCGTTAGGATCTCCCAAAACCTATTTAAAAAATAATAATATGATTAAATTTTCCAATATAAATATTTGCTTTTTTTATAAGAAAATATTTAATTAAATCCCCTTTAAAAAATTAAAAGCGCTATTAAAATTCCAAACTTTTCATCGTATTTTATAATACTCTGATAAAAATCTAATTAATTTCGAAGCAAAAAGCTATTTTCCGAAATCACAATTATGATTTTTGAAAAACATACACGCAAATAATGCTAATAATTTTCTGTATAATAACAACAAAACAATTTTGCATATTAATAACAACAATAGATTTTTATCAAGTCGTAATTTATGACTTTAAAAAATCTACTATTTAAAAATATATATTTTTTTACAAAATTACCAAATTTAATTTCCTTTTTATTCCATTAAAAACAATACATTAAATTGAAATGCAGGAAAAAATTGTATAGATTACAGTACACATGAATATATAAAATATTTATACACGTTCTTTAAACGTTATATTTTTAACCTAATAAGAGTTTGTGTGGCAACAATTTAACAATATTCTACACTAATTTAATAATTACAAAAATCAGAAAAGCTAAATATACTGCTTGACAACAAATCAGTACTATAAATTATTCTTCCTTGTTCAGACTGGAAATCTAATGATTTTATTTGCAAAAACTTAACATTCTCGCACCGATGATCTAGTATTCCTGTGACTTTTTTCAACAATTATTTTTTTTAGAAGTATATACCAAATTTGTATTTTTAATTTAGTACAATATTCTTGTAGAGATACCGATTACCGTATTTTTCCGGCAAATATAAACTATAACGACAAAGACCGTACGATTCTGTAAATTTCGAAAACAGCCGATCTCATGGGAATACTTAATAAGAAAATAGCACGTCGTGAAAGAGTTAATAATCACTTATAATTGTGAAAAATTCCTTTTATTCTTTGTGATTTGCCATTTCAATATATGCAATATACAGCTCTTTAAAACCGTACATTTGTCGTTATAAAATTCAATCACTATGAACATATTAAATTTTTTTGAACTCAAAAACATTTAAAATTCATTTTTCTAAGTATTACCAAATAAATTGGGCTTCGAAGTACAATATTTATTATGTTCCAGTTTAAAATATTACTATATTTAACTTAATTAAAAAGTAAAAAATAAATACATGAATTTTATAGAATTTTTATAGAATTTTTATATCTTTATAAAGATATATAAGAATTAACGTTTCTCCTTTTCATTTTAGCTTTATATTAAATGGTTAAATATATTATTTGTTAAAGTCACTTTAATTTATTGAATTACATGTCTTATTCTCTTTATTTGTTTACTAAATGTTTGAAAAGTAATCTTGTGACATAAAAATATTACATTTTGGAATTCAATTTAAAAGTTATTAGTTTAAATTTCATTGCAGAAACCTGAACCATTACACTACCCGGTAAAAGAATCGAGTGCGGAGTTCGGAAAAAATTCTCCGTTAACTTTATTTTGTATTTAAAACATCACTTTTAGTCTATTCCGTTCTCGATTCTTTTGTTCAATACTGTAAGTTTATAAACCAAAAGTAATAGCTTTTGAATCGTTATGAAGAACTCAATGTTAATCACATTCTTCAAAAGCGAAAAAATTGTAAAAAATAAAATTAGGCTTTTATAAAATCTCATTCTTGATGCAAGGCAAAAATGCAAAATCGTTTGAAAAATTATACAGTAATTTTTATGAAACTAGTTAATTTTTTTTCTCAAGCGGGCGCGTAATTATTTTGAACAGTTTGAAGAAATTTTATAAATTAATAAAGTTTGCAATTTAATGTTTTTTAAATTTGTAATTTAATATTATTATAACCATAAAAGATTTCATGAAATTGTAAAGACATTGGATATTTGTAATTTTTTTAGCATATATATTTTTCAGAGTAATTTTAAAAATAAAAAAATTAAGATTTTTTCTTTTATTTTCTTCAAAAATTGGCCTATAACTAAACATATGCCTTCAAAAAAGGATATCAATAATTGAAATTTGTTGATTAATTTTAACTTCTACATCTATATGAATAGTGATATAATTACACTTCAATTTTTTTTATTTGAATAACAACATACCGAAAAAATTTTATTCAATTGATCAGAAGTGTTCCCGTAACCGGGAAATATGGCGAATCCGACAACCATTTCGACAAAAATACATCCAACGCCCCACATATCTAACGACATCGAATATTCGGTGTTACCAAGTAAACATCAGGTGGCCTATACCACAATGTGACAACATCATTCGAATACGTGTGACTAGGTACCGATTTAGCTCTAGCTAATCCAAAATCAGCCAATTTCAACTCGCCAATTTTGCTAATTAATAAATTATTTGGTTTCAAATCACGATGTAAAACTCTGTGTTTATGGCAATAGGCTAAGCCTCGTAACAATTGAAATAAAAATAGCTTCACATTATGAAGATTCAAGCATCCTCCATGATCTTCTAAGTAATGAGACAAATCGGTATGCTGTTTGTTTTTCAAAAAAAAAATTAATTAATTAATAAAAAGATGTAATTTCTTTAAACAATTTTCTTCACAAGCAAATAGCACAAAAATAAAATAACCTTTTTTTATTAGAAAATAATTTTTTAAATGTTAGTTCTTCACAGTTTTTCTTCGTATAAGGTAATTGGAAAAAAAATTCAATAAATTAAATTTTTTGTTGTTAAAATTCAAACCAATTGTTTCCCAACTCCTTTACGATTTAAAAAAAATCTAAGAGTAAATGCATTATTTACTCAAATAAGACCTTCACTTTTTTTAAAAAAAGAAAAAAAGGAAAATCTATTCATGTATTTACCGAATGGGATAACTAGAAAATGTCGCGCATCAAAGAGCACAATATTATTCTCATCAGTGTTCTAACCTACACTTTAAATTTATATTTACATATCGACACGAATGTACATTGCTTCAATATGTATAGAAACATTCAAAGATATTTAGAATAAAATGAATCTAGATTCAATTAGAAATAAAGATATCTGAATCTAAATATAACTATCTGGAATAAATACAATAAATTTTTTTAACTTATGCTTAGGTATTATCATTCACCGTTTTGATTCTGTTAATTATGTGTTTAAATATATTTTTCCGAGTGTTAAATTTTAAATTCATTGACTGTGTTTTTTAAAATAAAACAATCTGATTCGAATCAAAATGCTTTTAAATTTTATTTCTTATTTTACTAAAAGCAATATAAATTTACTTATTTTTCAAAAGTTGTAGCACATATAAAAGAACAAATAAAACACATGAAAATATAATTATTAATACATAAACAGAAAAGGCGACGATCTAAACTGAAAATAGTTAAGTTCAGTTTCCAAATAATAAGAGTTAAAATAAAATTCTACGCAAAGTATTCCCAACACAAATTACTCAGATAATGAAAGGAAAAAATTCTAAGTTACCCTCGTTTTTATGTTGATACAAATTAAAACAAAAGTGTAACAGTATCTTTTAATAAAATATTCTGTAATGTTGTCAAGAAGAACTAAGGTTTTTATCTTTCTTCGACGGTAATTGTAGAAGAAATAATTAAAGCAAAGAGTTCTTTTCATGAATTATTTTTCCAACTTTCTTTGATGTTTATTCAAAATAAAATAAAAACATTTTTAGAAAAATTATTTTAAACTACAACGTCGATTGCTTAGAGATAAAATAGAGAAGCGCCATCATTTTTTAAGGAAAAAGGTCTTTACCTTTTTGATGATCTGGGTAATCTGTATTCCCAATGAAAATGCTAAATTTCGGGTTATCAAAAAATACATATTTTGTAATTTAAGTATAAAAATTAAACAATATTATTGTATACATGAGAAAAAGGACGAAAAATCAAAGTACTAAAACACACAAATGCAGATATTTATTTTAGAATATAAATACAATATCTAAAAATTTTAGATTTTATCCCCTAAAAGCAAAATGTTGTTATCATTATTTGACAATCTCTTTTTTTCAGAATATATAAAATACAAATTAGTTAATTTTCGACTTTAACTTATCAATATTTATAATAAAATGACGAAAATATAATTTAAATAATAATTTTTAAAATTCTTTTACTTTTATGGATTTGTTTCAAATAAGTGGGATAAGTAAGTGGTCAATTAAAAACCCTTAATAAAACCGTGCAACTTAGTTTTAGAATTTTAAAATATAAAAGTCTATCTTGTTTAAAAACGTGAATCATTATACGAAGAAACATGTAAAAAATCATATTTTAAAGCTGTTTGATACGAAAAAAAAAAAAAAAAAATCAAAAAAATCAAAGCGACAAAAGCAAATTACTAGATATTCGAAAACAAACGTCAAGCTTTCTTTTGTATGCACAATATCATGTAGAATCACAATGTTGGCATGTTTCAATTCTTTAAGAATTGAAGCTTCCCTAATGGCAGTGAAGGGGGCTCCTTCTTCCTCTTGCAGTCTAATCACTTTTAATGCAACAACACGTTTAGTCAAACTAAAATAACAGAAAAAAAAACATTACACTTTAAAAATATTAAAAAGCCATTAATGCACACAAACATGAGATACGAATGCAATTGCATACTTGAAGACTTAGTTCAAAATCAGATAAAAAAATTTGTACATAAAATTAGCATCTATCATTATTAATACTTAAAGAGCATTTCGTGCAAATGGCTAGATTTTATTCTCTATAAAACTAACGTGCTGAAGCCTTTAAAAACGGTCGCATAAGATCCTTCACCAAGTGGGCCCAATTTTATGTAATTTTCCGATTTTCCATATGGCGAATCTCCCTAAACATAATAAAAGCAATAAAATTTTATTAATTAAATTACGGAAACCATTAATTATATAATGCACACCCCAAACGCAGAATATCTTTTTCGTCTGATATCATTAGCTTGCTGACTAAGGTAAACTTCTGATTTCGGCCTGGGCGGTTTTTTTGGTCTCATAATCACACAATTCTCTTTTCGAACTTCATCTTCGAGCAACTTACTATCGGACGAAACTGATAATTGTCTATGAACTCGATCGTTCCAATCTGACAAAAAGGAAAAACGTCGAGATTAATTTTCCGTTACTGATATTTAATTAAAATTGATTTTTCTTTTTTTTTAAAAAAAACCCTTTATTAATAATTCAGAATATATTTTTCTGAAAAGCAAAAAAAAAATACTAACGCATATTTCATTAAGTAAATATAAATGTCAAAATGTTTTTACCTTACTCAAAAAATCATACAATGAAAATGATTTGAAAACTGTAAATATAAATTCATCTAGTTTTTCTCCCATAAATTTCTAAACAAAAAATAAAATGCATGGGTTTGACGTTTTATTTTTCCCTCTTCATTTTAATGATTACTAAGAATATCATCTTTTACAATTGAACTCAAATATCAAACAAGTTCGGCTCTAAATAAATATGTATAAATTAAAGAAGTAATCAATGAATTTTTTTAAAAAAACTTTTTTAAGTTATTGTATTCAATGACAACTTTACAATGCCGTCAATCAATTATTTACTAATGTTAATAAAATCAGTTATATAATAAGTGAAAATATTAAATACTGAATTCTTTTGAAATTCTCTCTTTAAAATTTTCATCAATCATTATTTACTATACGCAAGATCAATCTAATTTGTTCAATAAATAAAAAATTATTGTCAACGTCTATGCTTTGCACACTTTCGAAAACATCTTAACTTATTATAAATAATATTAAAGTCTATAGACTTTAGAATTCTATGCATCGAAATAAGTGTTTAAATTTTTTTTTCAAACCAATTTTTTACGTTTTTATCATTCATAATTGTATTGAACTTAAAAGTAATAACATATTATTTTTTTCAGAACAAACGTACTAATTTTCAATTTGTGTGTGACTTTTTAAATTAATTTTATAAAAATTTAAAAAAAAGTTTTAGTTTTTAACGAAATAACGATTAATTTATAATTTTTAGGTACATTTTTAAACGTAAGAAATTCATTAATAATGTACTTAATGTTTATTCATTTTGAATAATATAACGTTTATCCAAATTTTCACCTGTGTCAATTTAATTTCTTTGTAATCCTCTTTCAATGTCGATTTCAAAGATACGTAGCATACGAGAAATCTAATGTTTCATGTGATGTCCCAGAGTCTTTTTATAGATATGTGCACGTATTTAAGTACAGGTTCTCTAAGACTGTTTACGTTAAAATTGAAATAAATAAATCGTTTAATTTTAAATATAATATAAATAAATATATTAATTTGCTATTTTTTTAAAAATTAAAAATTAAAATTCTGCAAAAATGAAACTTAATAAATAAAAATAAAAGAAACTTCAATACTATTAAAATTAAAAATCCGATTTTCAAGTCAAAAATTAATACCAAACATTGTAAAAATATATTTATTTTTCGAAAAATTAATGAAATCATGAGACTTTGAGGAAAAAATATTACTTATATTTAAATAACGTTGAAAACTTTCAAATTTATTTCTTACAAGTCAAAAATTGTTCTAAAATATATTATTCCACTATCTAATTTAAATTATTAAAAGTATATTTCATTTTACCTTATCAAAAAACAATTTTTCAATGTTTTTACTTCTTATATAAATTTTGAGGAAATTAAAAAAAAATGAAATTTCTAAATAAGGCAAAGTTCAAAAAATAGCTTACTATTATGATTGTACTGAGCAACATTTTTACAATCCTGAATATGACCATTTTGATTCAATCGATCCAAAAATTCGTCACTATAACCATTATATGGCAATATGACATCAGGATTTTCTTTGGAAACAGCTGTGGAAAAAAATATATTACAAAATTATAAAAGTTCTAATTCATTTATACACAATTTTAATGCATAAAATATTTATAGAATATTAACCGACTTTTAACGATTACAACTTTTTTCCAGAATATAAGTGTGTCGTTATTTAATCTATTCGAACTTAAATTTTTAAATTCATTTTACGAATTCAATTATGAAATTGTGCAATTATCGTTGTGTTTAAAATAGTGTTATAGGCTAAAAACAGTCAACTTTTTACTAAAACAATACACGAAATTATTATTATAAATTTTTTTTTTAATTCATATAACTAGTTTAAAAATTAAATTGAAAAAAAAAGTACTAAATTTAATAAAAAAGTTATATAATATTATTATTATTTTCAATCAATAAATTATTTTATTAATGCTACAATAAATTTAACACTTTTACATAAAATTTTATTAAGTTTATAAAAATTTAATAAAATTGCATATAAAAAAGTAATAGAAACTTGCATAATAGTAATGATTTTTTAATAAAAATATTAATAAATTTTTGTTATTAAATACTATTTTAATAAAAATTAAGATTTTACTTTTTAATATAAGTGTCTAATATATTGCTAGATTAAAAAATAACTATGCCCACTAGTGTTATAGTAATCCCTTACTTAATTTATTGGAGCATAAGCGTATTTAAAGTTTTTTATATTCATATTATATTAAAATTCTAAGCTATACAAATCTAAGTTGTATGTGTTATTCATAATTTTCAATGTTGCCTTGTTGTTAACAACATATTGTTCATCAATTGTATTTTTATTCTTGAAATTATTTGCTTTTCATTTTTAAAAACATATACATACTTTTTATTCATTATATACTTGTAAAATAAAAAAGTACAACAATGGAATTAGCTAAACAATGACACGTATATTATCAGAAATATTGCAAATAATTGTATTAAAATGATCAAAAGACGTTTTTCTAAGAGCTTTCTATTTTTACATTTTTACTTTAATAATATAGAAATTGCTTTGTACAGCTTTTGTTACAATTAATATTAAACTGAGTGCGAATAAAGCAATTCCCTAATGATTCATGATTCTTTTTTTGACACCCCCTTTTTCGTGAAACTGTAATTTTCATTATCATTATAGCAGTTTCCATTCAAAATAAAAACACTACTGTCTTGTTATTAATTTTGTCAATTTAAATTTTAATGATTTCATCGAAACAAAATTTAAACTTTGCATACAAAAATTAATATTTTCGGAAATTTATTCATTACAGAAAAAATTATTTTCGAGATCATTACTTCACGGTGAAAAAATTCTCTTAAAAATAAAGACAACAAAACGTTTTCTTTAAAATTTAT
>AGDA01047669.1:0-23712 GCA_000281935.1 Mengenilla moldrzyki | reverse complement strand
ATTCAGCATTTAGTTATGCTACACTAGTAATAATAAAGGATCGAAAAAAGATACCATTAACAAAATAACTATATAGAATTCTCTATATTTACAGTAATCAGTTTAACAGATTATCAAACAAATGTACATACATTTAATATTATATTTTAAATACTTACGTGCCGTCTACGATCTAAATTTTCATAATATTGTTCAACTAATTTTTCAGCCGCTGCACAAGCTTGGTCAATTTTTTCTTTGAAATTGTCCATTTAAGTCCGTTAAAATTCTGTTATCGATAAACCACCATATTTAATGTCTTTGTACCAACAGCGCTCATTAAAATCCCAGCATTAAACAAGGACAGAAATATGAGTTTTAATAAACTGAACTCAGTTATTTAGCCAAAATCAATAAATTTTTTGCATATATTAAATTATAATACGTATTAATTAATCGTAATTCCTCAATATTTAGGCGATTATTCGAATAAGAAGTAGAAAAAAAATTTAAAACAAAGAAGGCTATATGTAAACATGGAGTCAATGTAAAGAAAAATGTCAGTGTTTTTTATTTTCGTGGAAAAAAGTTTACCAAATGGAGTTTTGATAAGTTATTCGTTGCGTTTCACGGTCAGATTCGAAGAGCTTTAGTGAACTTGTATTGAGTGAGACGTGAGTATAATCTGGCCAAGTTTCGAAGCGGTTCGTTTCAGTTAAAGATGGATTCGAAGGCTTGTTCGGAAATCGATTTTTTTCGCGCTAAGTGGCCGCTTTCGAACCGATTACTGTAAAACTCGTCTAGCGAATAAGACTAATAATGAAACATGCCAGAAATGCGGCATTTTCGAATGCGTAATCGTAAACGACGTTAATCCGCAGAGCAAATTTAACTGAGTGTGAAGCGAGTGGTCAGTGATAGTACTGATGTCGTACCGTTCAAAAAGGCCACCGCGTAGTGGAAACGGTTCCGCTACTAGTGGTGGTGGAAACAGTGGGAACAATGCCGGAAAGGGTGTAGACGAAAGTGGTGCAGCGACCACTAAGAAGCGGAAGTCGCGGTCGTCTGCCGTTGATGACGATGATGACCGCGATGCTGCTGCGGCAGCCGCAATGTTGTGGCAGCCACGGTCGCTGAACGACCTCAAGATGTCAAGCATTTACAATCGTAGCGCACCGGAAGCGCCCGCAGAGTTGTTCCGCAAAGATTTGATTAGTGCAATGAAATTACCAGACTCAGAGCCTCTTAACAGCGATGAATATTGGCTGATAAGTGATCAGTGGAAGCAAGAATGGGAGCGTGGTGTTCAGGTGCCAGTAAATCCCGATTCACTGCCGGAACCGTATGTTGTGACCAACACGCGACAACCACTTTATACTTCCGCATCAATTCCTTTTAAATTGTATGTTCTTATAATTGAAATTAGGACTATTACTACTGTGGCATACTTCTAAGTTATTTTTTCAATTTCTATTCAAACTTAAGAAAAGTCTTTCAAATTGAATTGAAATTGAATAAAGTGGGTTTTCTCATCACTGGCTTCTAAAATAAAGTCATAGTTAAATTTTCATTATGAAACGTTAAAACTGAAAGATAGAAAGCATAAGTATTGTGGTATGAGACTATTTAAGACAACTTTTCTTGAAATGTAGGCGTGATTTTGTACCAGATTGTAAAAAAAATTTACCCAGTTGCAAATAAAAAATTATAAAACCAATTTTCATTTTGTTCATTAAATTTTAAATGAATTTAATATTTAGTTTCTTAAATTCTTACATTTTTTTTTACATAATTGTTTTACAATTTTGTTGGTAAAATGTGGAAATAAATAATTTGATTTTTATTAAAAAATAAAACTTAATTTCTAAATCAGTTGTGCTCAACCCAAATCGGTTAATGGGTCAAGTAAAAATTTGCTAAACTGCAGTGAGCTGCGATATCAAAATAAAAAAAAAAAATTATTCAAAATATTTTATTATCATACAACATTTTGAGTACTTTATTATTTCAAATGAATTTTACACTCTTTTTTGTATTTAATTTTTGTTAATATTAATGGATAATTTACAGTTTATTTTTCACATATTTCAAATAATATAGGCAATCAAAATCTTTAATTGAGCCGTAAAAATCTTTAGAGGATTTGCATGCGACCCACGACTGCAAGTTGGAAACCTCTGTTCTAAATAAAGTAGTACCTGAGAAATTTTCAAATCTCACATGCGGCTACAGTCAAATATGCATGAGAAGCACTGAATTAAAATATTTTCCCAACATTTTAATTATATCATAAGTGGCATTTACATCTCTATATGTATAAAAATGAACAATATTTTGGCTCTAATCAACCTAATCCCGATAATAAGTTAAATGTTTGGTTATAATGTTTTTTATCAATTTTTAAATAAAATACGATCATTTTAATGAAATTAATTCACATTTAAAGTGTTTGTATATTTGTTTTAGTTTCTAATTTTTATACTCATGCGTAATGAACAATATATAACAAGAAAATTAAAATTATGGAGACACATACTTCAATAATTGTTGTAATATTTTCAAAATTAATTAGTAGTTCTAAATAGTAACAAAATGTTTTGCCATAAATACATTAGCACTCGGTACTCATTTCATTTCTATTTTTGACCTTAAAAAATAGTGGAAATTTAATGCTAAGTAATTTTATGTTAACTCTTTCTTTGAATGTTTTTCGAAACGGGTTAGTAATTATCAGAATAGTTTAATATTGCTATATTTCTAAATCAAAAGCAAAATAATTCGCTTAAGTATATCCAAGAAAAAATTTGAATAGAATGAAACCACACCATTGAAAATTATTTTCTTGGCTGTAGTTTTGTGAATTACCTTACAATTTAGTTTATGATGTTGTGGAAATATTAAATACCTTTTATTATTACTAGCCCTTGTCACATATGACTAAAATAAAAAAGTTAACATACGATAACTTAACTTTAAAGTTTCACTGTTTTTTTTTCCCCCGAAACAGAGAACAACGGTAAAAAATGTGCGGTACGCAAATATATTAATCTCTTAATCTAGTTTTTATAGTGTAGCTCACGATTTTTGACTCTTATTTAGTGAATCGTTTAGGAGTCAGTTGATGCGAAAATGTAATAAACCTTATTTATTTAATCAATGTAAATTTTGTATAATTAATTTTTAACGTATTTTTTTTAAGACCAAAGTCGAAATTCATTAAAATAACGTCGAATAGTGATCGCTTTGAATCGGAAACGCACACAATTTCGAATATTTGCGAACGAGCCGATGAACAATGTGCATACGATTTAGATGAATGCGATGCAGCCTGGTTGAATCTATTGAATAACGATCGACGACGTTGTGAACTGAAACCGGTCACTGAGAATATCTTCGAGAAGATCATTGAGCAGTTAGAAATTCGTTGTTGGAATCGCATTCAATCGATTTTGAAAAATGAAGAAGGACTCGGCATTGAATACGATGAAAATGTTGTGTGTGACGTATGCCGATCGCCAGATTCTGAAGAAGGCAACGAAATGGTGTTTTGTGATAATTGTAATATTTGCGTGCATCAGGCATGTTATGGCATTACAACCATACCTTCTGGTCAATGGCTGTGCAGCTCTTGTGCTCTTGGTCAGAAGCCAGCTTGCGTGCTATGTCCTAATCGAGGTGGCGCCATGAAGAGCACTAGATCAGGTCAAAAATGGGCTCATGTATCTTGTGCTCTTTGGATCCCAGAGGTGTCGATAGGCTGCGTTGAAAAAATGGAACCTATCACCAAAATTTCGAGTATTCCCAGCAGTCGCTGGACACTAATTTGCGTCCTGTGTCGAGAACGATCCGGAGCGTGTATTCAGTGTTCAGAACGTACATGTAAGACCGCATATCATGTTACGTGCGCGTTTAAGTATAATCTTGAAATGCGTGCTATCATTGAGAATGAGAAAACCAACGACGGAGTTAAACTGCGTTCATTTTGCATGAAGCATAGCAGCAATGTTGCCAATTCCGCTACCGGTGTTACTACAGCGGATGGCTGTGGCAGTGATGGTGACGCAGATGCTGATCTTGACGATTTTTCAATTACGACGCCAAAAGGTAACGGACGTAAGAAACGTAAAGACATGATGTCAGTCGAGGAGCGTAGTGAGGCGCGTGCCAGACGTGTGCAGGAGATCGAAGCAGATTTTGATAAACATGTCAGTACTAAAGACCTAAGTATTCAGTTTGGACTGGATTTTGATGCTGTTCAAGCTGTTTATCATTATTGGAAGCTGAAACGTCGGGCGAATTTCAATAAGCCATTGTTGCCGCCACCGAAAACAAATGCTGCAAGCAACGTATTTGCCAAGAAACAGGAGCAAGCTGATCTTGAGAAAATGAAGAAATTTGTTCAGTTGCGTCAGGATTTGGAACGAGTTCGAAATTTATGCTACATGGTGACGCGGCGCGAAAAATTATCGCGTACCTATTTCCGAATGCGTGAACAGACGTTTTACAAACAGGTAGCATGTGTCAAAATCGTCGGCTTAAAGCCGCCAACGGTGTCTGCTATTCTAGAAGCTAATCATGCGCCCAACATTTACGATCAATTCTACTCATTCGATGGTGCTACGAATAACAGTCCAAAGACATTCGATGCGATTTTGGCGCGAATTGCCGGTAGTGGTGCTACTAGTAATCTTATTGGTCGTCCTCCAGTTGAAAATGGCAATATAAATTTAATGAATTCAAATGGCGTACTGAAATCATCGTCAACTGCGGCAGCAAATCGTAATTCGAAGTCGAAGAAAAGGCGTCAACGCAACAAAAGCTATCGGCTAAACGGCGATAATTCCAGTGCTGCACTGAAGGCTGTTAAAAGTAATGATTTCTCTAGAGCTCTGATTGCTTTTTTCATTGATTTTATTGATTTATTTATAACTATTCGCTTTTTCTCTTTCAATTTTCATATAGATCTTTATTTTAAAAGTAAGTTTACTAAAAGGAAAACTTTGGAGACATTACTTGTAATGCTCTGTAACTATAATATTTTGGTTCATATATATAGACTTTAACTGACTTCTAAATAGTAATATTTTTATTAAAGTTAATTTTAAAACAATTATTATTTTTTAAATAAGAAGTTTTAAACCCTATTGAAAGCTCACAAAATGATTGATTTTTTTTCCATTTGTAGATAAATCTTTCTGTGGAAGCGGCCTATCTAGTTTGAGCAGTAGTAGTTGTAGCTTAGATTTTGACTTTGACTTCACCAATGTTACTAAAAAATTTGCTGTTAAGGATAAAATGGACAATTTATATTCATCATCGCCGTCATTATCGCCTTTATCGCCGGCAATCAATGATTTTCAGAAAAACCGACGTCGTTCACCGAGCATCGATGACAAAATCCGATTGAAAATGACCAAAGAAAAGGAATCGAATTCCAAAAGACAAGCTTTTTGCCGCATGCAGAACAATATGCTATCAGCTTCGACGATGATGTCTTCGAAGAAATTGATGAGTTCAGATAGTGATGCGGATGAGAATCAAATAGTATCGAAATCAAGTAATATGCGTAAGAAAACGAAATTAAGTAGTATATATTCGGACTCAAGTGGCAGTGAACGGGGCAGTCGACGATGCAAGTCGACTGATGAAGCTCATAATAATTTACGCACAAAAGCGGCTGTGAAAGAGTTTACACAGTTGTCGAAAAACTCGACAACTACTTCTGCTTTATTATCAACAGATTCAAAATCTTTAACTAAAGTTTTAAACACTGTATCAGAAGATACGGTTAAAAACAAGTTCCAAAAGGAGCCGACTACTGATCTGATTGTACCACAACGGAAAGCTGCTAAAAAAGCTTCACAAAATTTAAGTAGAAAAGCAAGCTCATTATTACCAACTGTTAATAACGTTAATGAGACGTCGACACAGCAAAAGAAAACAGAATCGGTCGGCGAAACAGATTTACATACGAAATCACTAGATAATGGTAAGCAGAAATCTATACGCGATCAGCACAAAAATCGAATGATAGCAGCAACAAACGTGAAAAAGTCAGAGATAAAAACTGTTAAGACTGATAAAATTGAGAATGTTTCGACCGAAAGTATTGGTGTTAATGGGGAATTGTTAGCCTATGTACCGCAAAGAAAGGCGGCTAAAAAGGCCGCTGAACATATTAAAAGTGAACTTAAGTTATTTGATGGTGCCAAAGCAATCAGTGAAAATGCTGAAAAAAGTTTCAATAGTAAATTAGATCAAGCAAAAAATACAAAAAACTCTCAATTGGATTCGAAAAAGACTGCATCTAATGTTGGCAATACAATTAAAAAAGATCTTTTCGATTTGTTGAAAGGTATTCTTTCTTCCTAATATACGGTGTCGTAATATTAGTGATGTGTTATTTGAAAGTGCAATTTATCTGTTTTATTTTTCGAATATATAGCCGTTTTCGAGAATATGCTCTATAAAGAGTTGGGTTAATAAGATACTTTGGTAAACTTACTCGAACTTGCACAAAACACAGAATTTGAGTAACTTTGTTGGCTATGATGTAATAGTTATTCTTTTGAGAGTAAATTTTCGAAAACGACAAATTCAAATTGAACACAGTTCAAACTCACATTCATTTTAACCAATTAATCATTTATTATTGCTTTACTTGTGTGATTTTAAGGTGTGAGTAAATATGAATTGAATTCAGTTATGATTTACTTGGGTACTGAAAAACTCCTAAAAAGCTCGTTACTAATTTTATCAGCCTATAAATATTGAGCATTATTCAAAAGATTTGTTTTTTGTTTTAAGTTTATAATTTTAACCGTTTAATTATACTCTCAGAAAATAAAAATTTACCAACAGCAAATGTTATATTTTCTGAAAGTCAACGTCAAGTGTACATCAATTTTCTTTTCAAATTTTTATAAGCCAATTTTTTAAATTGGGTGGAATGTGTTTTGCAGTGTTAATTTTTTTTGTTCATTTAATTGATAAGGCGTTTCGAAAATTAGCTTTAAAAAATTATTTAACTGATGTCTATGTTTATTGAAATTGAATTTAAATCGGAAGTTTGATACTTTAGATATGATATTTCAAAATCAAAAAAAAAAAAAAAAAATTAAAAATTGCATGGTCTAAAAAAATTATTGTCAAAAAAAGTTAAAAACGTGTGAATAAATTAAATCATTCTAACACACTTCAAATATTTTAATTTTTTTACCAAATTTTCGTCAAGAGACTGAGTTACACTGGGAAGTTTTTTAATCATAATATCCTGAAAATTACATTGCAAATTTAAGGTACATGTGACTAGTAATGAAGTGTAATTTCAAAATACCGCGAATAAATAAATAAATATCTGAAATAAATTTTAACCATGGATTTAGACACATCTTTTACTTTTGTGGAGGGAAGAAAACCAATTTTTTCCACGTATTAAAGTTTGTCACTAACTCATTTCTATAATAACATTAGCCAGCAATTTTTGACTTTTTTTCCAAAAATCAAATACGCATAATTCCTTAGTACTTCACTGGGCATGAACAAAAACCGAAGTGATCTTGTGATCTGTACTCGCATCTTTGGATAAAAAAATTTTCTTCATTTTGAAATTTTTCGCACCAACTAGATCTTATATTACAGAGGTGAGCAAATGCGGTTCTTCGTTATCTAAACTGCGGCTCTTCAACTGCAACTGACAAGAGTCAGTGAATTGGAGTAAAAATACGCTTCCAAAATTTTTGAATGATTTTTAAATTCTTTTTAATTATAGAATTTTAAACATCAACGTTTAATTTTTCCTATGATAAATATCTATGAGATACTCAGCATAAATAGAAAAAGTAAAGTCAGTTAGAAAAATGGAAAGAACTAGAATAATTAGTTAATATTATTTATTTACACTTTTCAGGTAGTTTTGTGCGGTTCCCGTAATAAATCAACAAATGAAATGTGGCTTCCAATAACATCATGTGTGTCCGTCCCTGTTGTATTACATTAAAATCAGTGTTATCCGAATCAGAAAGAATACTTAATATTCACATAAAATTTTATTAATTTATCTTAAAGTGTTATTAAGTATTACATGTTTAAAAAAACATCGAAAAAGGTTTTTTTTTTCAAAAATTTTGAAAATTCAAATCGGTTTTCCGCAAAAAAATAGACACATGAAAAATATAACACTTAAGTAAAAAAAATTTAGGCTTAGGCTCAGTTTCGTACAATCAAAACATTTTTCCTAAGTAAAATTTTTTAAATTGAAATTTTTTTAAAATTTAACAGCTTCTTCAGGTACGAATTAAAACGGGTTTTTATTATTTGAAATATTAATGGTCTGTTTATTAACTTTCTTTAGCTTATCGAAATATTTGTATATATTATTTTTAATTAATCAGTTTCATTATTTTTCATAAAATTTATTTTTTTTTGTTTCTATGTTTGCATTTAAAGCTACAATAGTATACCCTGGAGTTTTTAGAAATGATTTCTACAATGGTTTTTGAAACCAACTTTTTAAAATGAGACATCGAGGTGCAAGAATGAAAAATTCAGACAGTAATAAAAATAGGTGGTGGAGACTTTTTTTAAAATTAAAATTTTAAAATTAAATTGTTAGGTTCAAACTAGAAAAAATTAATTAAGAGGACGATTTTTTGAACAAAAAAATTGTTTTACATTTTAAACATGGAGAACTTTATTTTTAATTTAATTTTTAAAAAAATTCCCTTTCCTTCCCTTTTTACTCTTCGATTCTTCGGAGTTCTTGGTTTGAAAAATTGGTTTTAAAAACTATTGTGAAAGTAGTTTCTAAAAACTCTAAAGATAACTCTTAAATGCAAACATTACACAAATATAAACATAAGAAAGAGAGGAAAAAAATTATGAAATGAAATAGTAGACCTTTTTTTAGCAATTAGCCTGGCTATCTTTGGATGCGACTTTTTGTATTTTGGCGAACTTGGCTGGTAATATTTTGTAACCACTTTTTCTATCTGTGTTATGAAGGGATAAAAACATTTGTAACGGTTTTTTAAAAATATTTAACGTGAGCTACTCACCAAAAAATGTCTATGGTGTTATATTTCACCCACTTTTTCACAATGTCTTTTGCTTTAACACCAATTTGTTTTTAGCATGTATTTTACTTTATTTTGTTATCAATAATTTTATAATAAATGTCATTTGAATTTGTAAATTGAAATAAAATGGGTACTTTCCTGTGCCATCAACTTTCGAAATTTCGCTATAAATGAGTAATCGAAAATGGGCACTATATGGAAAATTAATATTTCAAGTAACTAAAAGTCGTACAACCTGTTAAATTTTAAAAATTTTTATTTAAAAAATGGTACTTAAGAAAAAAAATTTGGGCTTAAGAAATTGAGCCTAAACTCAAATACTTTTACACAAAGGATATATTTCCTTCATAAGTGCTCCATTTTTTGTGGAAACCTGGTTTGAATTCCCCAATTTTAGAAAAACCGTTTTTCTTAATGTTTTCTAACCCTTATTACCTTATAATTCTTAAATCTTTAACAAATTAATGAAGTTTTGTGTGAATATTAAGCCCTCCTTTTTGTGTGGTTCGATTAACACTGATTTCAACGTTGCGTAATACTTAATTGTTGAAATATAAAATCACAAATTTTAAAAAAAGTTTTTTAACAAAACTCTTTGACAAAAATATGAGTACAAATCACAAAATCATTCCCGTTTTTATTCATATCTAGTGAAGTACTAAGAAAATATACACATTTTGTTTCTGGAAAATTGCTTTGTTGGCTAGTGCAATTATAGTTATCAATAACTTTATGCACACATGAATATAAATGAGTAAAAAAACGGATGTTTATTAGGATTGTCTTAATAGATGTGAAGAGTAAGGAGACAGCTCAAATGTAGGAATGGATTTTGATGAATGGAGTAAAAAATTTTTCAGTCATCCAATATGCTATATTAATCATTTTAATATTAATATAACACATCACTAGGAAATAAAGCTTATTTTCATAAAAACATACTTTTCAAATTGGCTCATATAAAATTTATATGATACATAAGATTAGTGTAAAAGTTTTTACGTTGTTTCCCAAAAAATTATTATTAGTTCAAACTTATGATGTTTTTTTTTTTTTACTGTAGAAGACAAAAATGTATACAATCAAAACGTAAACCGCGTAAATGATAAAGGAAAAGTTAATAAGCAACCTGTAAAATCACAAACAGGAATGGGGTCGCGAACACGAACACGATCACAATCAGCCACTTCGACCGGCTCATCACATTGTTCGCCACCGGAGTCTCGATCAAGATCGAAATTGAAGTTGAGATCGCGGTCACGATCTCGGTCTTCATCGTCGATCGCATCATCGAACTCGTCGAGGTCGGGGTCATCATCGTCATCAGTATCGACTTCAGCATCGTCGTTTTCGGAAGCGCCATTAACTAAAGACTCGATAAAGAAGTCAAAAACTACTCAGCAAAAACGAAAAGATACTGAACTACCGGCGATATCGAAAACAGAATCAATATCTGAATCGATGGCGGTGACAGCGACAGCTACTGATGTGGCGCCGAGGAAGAATACGGCAAAGAACTGGCCCTTTCTTGACAAGGAGACCGGGACTTTACCGAACTCAGACTCGGTCGCTAAATCAAAAAAGTTCGCCGCGCATTATTCCCGTTCCTCTTCAGCAACTTCACTGTCATCTAGATCGTCCGTGTCATCGTCCTCGTCGTCATCATCGTCGACGTCATCGTCATCGGCATCAACAGCATCATCGTCTTCGTCGTCATCATCATCGTCATCCACCAACTGCTCGCGTTCCTCCTCGCCTTCGTCCGTCACATCCTCGTCCGCATCATGCGGTGACATCAGTGCAAACAATAAAGAAAAATCCAGAAAAATTATGGCTAAGTCCGGCCAGAAGCAGCAGCGACGCAGCCGTAGCCGCAGCCGTCACTACAGAAAATCTGCCGATAAACAGGTGGTCGTTGCGCAAACGAAACAATCAGGAGCTAAATCTCAAGTCGGACCCAAAATTGAATCCGAATCGGACGTCCGATCTGTTAATGTCCGGCTACGAAATACAGTTGACAGGCAAGACAACACCAGTCAACAGAAACCTACAACAGTTGCCCTTGTCACCGGTGACACGAACACCAAAGTACAACACGACCGACAACAAATTACGATGCCTTCATCTGGTAGCGAGAAGACAACTGTTCCAAGGCCAAATGCGGTCGCAAATGCTGTCTCTAAAAACACTAAGGTCAGGAGCGATTCGGAGAACGTAACGAAACCTACCCCGTTACGTAATAAGGTAACGAATATGAGTTCCGATTTACCGCTGCCTGATCTGTCGCTATCACCGATGCAGATGAAATCTTCGCAGGAACCGTTCGTGTCTTTATCACCGTCGCAACCACGTCGAAAAGATAAGGAAAATCGCAACGTTTCCGTTGTGAATGAAGTCAAGACTGATCACAAGGAAGACAGTACACGAGAGACATTGAATTTGGTGGAAAAACTGCGAATTGGCTTACAATCAAAAAGTAGTAAGACAACTGCACCTAATTCAGTTTCTGTTACTGGTTCGACCATGGCACCCACTAAAGTGTCAACACCTGCGATGACCTCATCCACAGTTCCTGTTTCTATTGAAGCTTCTGTTCCGCCAATGTCTCCTGTAGTTTCGGCCCCGATTCGTATTATACCCACTACTTCGGCTTCCGTTGATGTAACAGTTTCTCTGTCAGTGCTGACTTCTATAGCACCATCAATGGCCACTTCTATCACAACACCCGCTTCTAACTCTCTACCAGTTTTGCAAACACACCTACAGAAACAAGAGAAATCACAACCGCAACTGCAAGAACAATTGCAAGCTTCGCCAAAGTTGAATTCGCAATCACTTATGGTTTCAAATGATGTAAAAGTGAATACTGGACCAATAATTATACCAGGTAGAGATATATTTGTTAAAAAGTTTGATATATTTTTTTAAGACAAAAATTATATTACTTATATTAAGTTAAATATGAGATCGTGTGAAACGTGTTTGAAAAACTTTATATTGATAAGGAAACGTTTTCAATTCTCTTAGATTTTAAGCATAATACTTAAAACACAGGGATCTATCGAACGAAAATCATTATATAAAAGTTTCACTTTTTATGCTAAATTGGAGAAGTGACGTCAAATACTTTATACCAAGATAATTTAATTATCTTACCGATCTAAAAAATAAATCTTTCTACATTATTTGAATGCTTTAAATATAATTTTTTATAAACACTTGACTAGCGATTTTGAAAAGTAACGTTTAGTATATGTTGAAATTCTTATAATTACTATTATTAATTTATCAGATGAATATAAAATTTTGAATTGCTTAACAGTTATATTTAGTTAATGAATTTTTACAATTTAGAGCAAAGCCGTTTAGATCATAATTGTCAGCGTCAAGCGGATGATCATTGGACGTCATCTAGTAAGCCGAATCAAACATTCGATCGAATAAAAAGACAGCTAGAAGAAGCTGCATATCAGTTAAGTATTCCAGAGCCTAAATCAGATTTTGAACTTCATTTTGGTGGTGCTCAATCGGAATTTCTATTTCCTGAAGCGTCGTCTATTAATGATTCATTATCATCTACTACAGAGCCGCCAAATAATTTCATTTTGCATGACAATATTATTAAGCAATCACGTCAAATTGAACCCACTATTAATATACCTGATCCTCATTTGCCTCATCATCAACAAATATCTAATAATTTATCGACGCAAGTGTCACTGAACTTATTAAATGAACGTTTGCTGGAAAATGATTTACTTCTTAATCAACAGATTTCTAGAATCAATTCATGTTCCGATAATGTTATTGAAAACTCGAATGTTTTAAAGCAAACGCAACATGATGATAACATGTTTATGCCTTCGTCATCCTTACAACATCATTTCAATCAACGGCATCAACTGTTGAGCGACATTGCGGCATATCGAATGGTTCCATTTGCGCAGTGCGCAATTCCTCGTCCGGATCAAATACCTATATCCAGTACGGCATCTTTTCACTCACAGCAACACCACATACTTCCTTATCAACAGTATGAAAGCGATACAGACACAGTCGCTACCGTTTCAGTTAATAGTAGCAATTCATTAACAGCAACAAGTTCCTTTCTGGATCCGAACTCGAATAATTTTTACTCTGGTTCAATGACTAATCAAGTTCCTTATCGAAGTATTGACAATGGTCTCTTTGCTGCTA
The DNA here is from genome assembly GCA_000281935.1 of Mengenilla moldrzyki. NCBI lineage: Eukaryota > Metazoa > Arthropoda > Insecta > Strepsiptera > Mengenillidae > Mengenilla > Mengenilla moldrzyki. The sequence continues at coordinate 10,459 of AGDA01047669.1, read as the reverse complement.
CGTCTTTTACTCCAAATACTTCATTTGCAGCTTCGGTCGTGAGTAATGGTAATTTCAGACTTTTTTATCAAGCATGTCAGTCTGGTTTACTATTTTGTTATTCCCTAGTTATTTCTATTGACAAGGTATATTTTTTAGTTTCAAATAAAATATAGAAAAGAACCATAAACGTTTCTATTAAATTTGTTATCTAAGCCAAATAAGTAGGAAAGCAAACATTTTGTTTAAACACTAATATTTGGATAAAACATCAAACGTTTCTAACACTTCAACAAAATACAAGTTTTGTCGCTTATCACTTTATATTACATAAGTAATTTTAAAAACTTTGTTTATAAAACATATTTTATTACATTAATGTAACGTGAATGTTTTTGTACTATAACGGAATGTAATTATAGAAAATCAAAGTATGTATATATAAAGCATATAGAAATGCTTTATATGTGTTATACATATTATACTCATTAAACATGTGAAAGGAACCGTTTTATTTGATTTGTAAAACTTTAAAATAATTGATCAAGTAGAGTTTAATATTGATTTTATTCGAATTTGACAATTTAATAAGTAACTTAATTATTAAAAAATATTTTTTAACATTTTTGAGTATTTTTAAAATATTTATTTGCTACACTCAACTTAAATTTTTCTTATATTTAGCATTGTTTTTTTTTTTTTAATTTGAACTATAGTAGTAGCAAATACATTTGTCTCATTTGTAACATAAAAAAATTATTTGAAATAATCAGTCTTGACTTTGTCAAAGTACCCTTGATTTATTTGACATGTCTTTAGATTTATAAATTGGTATTCCATTCATCTAATAATTTATTAGTAGGCGATTTAATTAGGTTCGAAGTGAATAGTAGGGTTAAATTAAACTTAAATATTTCAATTTATATTTTTTAAATAAACAGCATTAATAAATGGTTTTTAAAGTAAGAAATTTTATAAAAATATTACATATTACAAATATTAACTTATGACATGTATTCGCCGTGAATTCAAACAACTTATTTTTCGGTTTTTTACATTTTTTTGCTTATTAGAAGTATATAGTTTGATTTTTATAAATTAAATTTTCTACTCAATTTTTAGAATATGCCGTTTTTACCGTTTTTTCAGACATACGGCTATTGAATTGACGAAACTTTCTCAGTTTTTTATTTTTTGAATACGTTATAACTGCCTTTTTTTCGAAATAATAATAGACCTTTTTTGGCGAGGTACCTGGTTACCTTTTGTTGTAACTTTTTGTATTTTGGCGAACTTGGTGTAACCTTTCGTAACCATTTTTTTTATCTGTGTTATAAAGAGCTAAAAACAACGTTTGTAACGGTTTTTTAGAAATATTTAGCGTATGCCACTCTCTGCGATTTCACATTATTCTTTGTTCTGTTTTAACTGCAGAAAAATAGCTTAAAATAAACCTAAGATTACAATTTTAAGCATTTTTTTAAAAGCAAGCAGAACACAGAATTTTTTACTCTGTGTTTCTAAAATTCATATATTTAAAAATAAAAATTAAAATTAAAATGGTCGTAACCGTATTTTGACGAACATTGGTTGCAACCTGAATTGTAATTCGTATGAACCAAAAACGTAACCAGGTTACTCGCCAAAAAAGGTCTAATATGTTTTCACAATTTAAGAGTACACTTAATTTTTTTTAAAAAAATCATCTGCAGAAAGTATAATTTCTGTTGAAATGTTTTTACTGTATACATATGTATGTCTTCAAATTTTCATATACCAAAACTTGTCTGCTAAAATTTCCAACTAAATTTTTATAATTTTAGGTGCAGAAAAATTATTGCACTAATTCTTACATATTGTAATTATTATATTCATGTCACATTTTTGAAACTGTACGTCGACATTTATAAACAACCATTCTATACAGTTTTCATAAAGCTCGAGGGTTGTTGCATGTGTGCAACCGCATTGAATCTTATCTATATAAACTGCGCTTCGGAGTTCTTTAAATTGAATTTTTTTTTTCATGTATCAAAAGTTTAGCAACAGCAATAAAACGTTGCCTCTTTTTTTGTTACGAAAGCTATTTTTGAAATACACCTAATTTTATTTTCACTGTAGATAAATGTTCAAAAAAATCTTGGAAAAAGGGAATTAGGTGTACAATTTTACTTTATGAATGTAATTAATTGTGTGTAAAGTAAAATATAACAAATTTCGTTTCATTTTTACAGAAAAATTTAGTACATAAGACGTTTAATACTTCTTAAATTACGGACTGGTATTTTTTATTGTAATAACTTCAGAAAAAATCAAAAAGATGTTTAAAATTAACCCATAATTGTTTTAAATTCAATCTTGAATGCCCGCTATGACGTGCTTATTATATGATTAATTATAAATAATCTTTTTTTTAACAGACGAACCGTATCCACGTTCTGCCGCATTTACATCATCGTCTCATAATATTGCTTTAACAACAGCCTTGGTTTCAATTCCGAATATTTTGGATCAGTCAAAGACGACAGAAATGACGCCATTCCCACCGGAAGTACCGAATACCATTCACCATGAGACACCATTAGGCGACCGAAATTCGCTTAATGCTCCAGACTTAAGTACCAATATAAAACCTTCTCATGATGGTGCTTTTCCAACCTGTAAATCGATGGCAATTGGTACTCAAACTGAACAACAGCAAACAAGTACACCTGATAATAGTAGGAAAATAGAAAACGATGCGGCAACAATAACTGCTTCAAATCCAATAACAGCACCACCGTCGGCAACCGTGGCAGCGTCACCAAAAATGCCAGCTTTGTTAACGCCAACAATTAGTGCAAATGTTAATGTAACGTCGCCACTACCTTCCACACCATTATTAGTGCAATCTTCAACGGTACCGTCTGTTCTTACCACTACAACTACTGAGATGATGACTAAAGTGCCGACGCCACTCTCAACTCCAACTGGATTAGCGACACCGCTGCGACCACAACGCGTTTCATCTCGTACTAGTTCTCAAAGCAGTAAGTCACCTGGCAAAAGTCCTCGGCAGTCTGTTGTAGAAAGGAGTCCGAAGCCTGTACGCGGTAAGCGATCGACTGTTTCTGGTATCGCGGTAAAAACAGTTGGTACGAAACAAACGAATACAGCTCGCAACAGCCGCGGTGGTAGCGGCACTGGTCGCGGACGAGGACGTGGTCGATCGGCCGTTAATAATGCAATTCATCGGAAACTTGCTGGTACGGTTTATGATTTGGATTTCGATGATAACGAATTCGTTTCCGATGATTTGGTTGATTTGAAATCAATGCGAGAACGACGAAAATCTGGTGATATGCATGAATTAAAAATCACAAGTCCATCATCACCACATCACGTGGCCAAAGAAATGACAGGGTCTTCATTTTTAGGAATCAATTCTAATGTTCCATATTCCAAGACAAAACCATTATCTGGATTAAGACCAGAGGCAAAGAGTGAAGTGAACACAGCGATTACCGATACGTTTTCGAAGTTACCATCAAATTCAGTAACTGAAAAGTTGTCAGAGATTGTGCAACCATTACTTCCTGGTCCGGTCGATATGCGTACTTATAGCAATACGGAAACGAGCAAAACTATAAGTGACGTTACTAATATTAGCATGGAAAAAGGTAACTCTGTTGCAAGATTGGATGTCACACAAACGGAAGAAGCGTTGCCTGATTTCGATGAAGATTTAGATCGTGAATTACAGCGCACGGAATCTATACCACCATTGGAACATGATGTTGATGCTGAAGGTGATGTTGATGGCGATGGCGGTGATATTGATGCCGATCTCGAAACTGATCCTGTGTTTACTGATTTGAATCGATCACAGTTAAAGTTTAAAATCAAAGGTCCATTATCGCTGCAGAATAAAAATGACATTGCGTCTTCAATCAGTTCGAATGCTGAAAATGGTGTTGCTGTAGAAATGGGAATGAATGAAATATCAGGTCAGCAACAACAGCAGCATCAACAACAACAACAGCAACAACAGTTAAGTCATCAGGCCCAAAACGCTCAAGGTTCTTTGATAGCGACAGTACAAAACGGCACCCCTAATTTGCGCCGGATGCGAAAGAAGGAATGGTTAAGACAGTATTGGACCCAAGATATGAACATGATGGAATCAGAAAGCGGAGCTTCGATTGGAAGTACTATTGTAACGACTGCACCGGCAGCAACAACGGCGTTTAGTCAGTCGACTGCTATCAGTGCGAACGTGGCAATGAATCGAACGGTAATAACGATTCCGAAAGCAGTTGCTTCAATGACTACCATTCCAACTCGTGACGATTACAAGGCTCTTGTTGATGCAAATACTTTCGACAAACGTAAGCGCAAAGATTCCGGTCATCGCAAAGTCGAAATTAACAGAGGCAACTTGAACAGTGTGGTCGAATATAAACAGCAATCGCAGAAACAACAAATCAGTAACGGTTTTCTAATTTTCTTTTTGAATTATCTTGAGCATTTTCTTCTCATTTTTTACAAATTCAAAGTGCGTAACAAACGATATGAGTGTAATGACTAAAATGACTTTATTGTATTGTCTTAGTTTATGTATTTAATATTAACTTTTTTTGACTTAAATGAGTTTTGCAAGTTCATGTTTAATTCATTTTAAATTTTTATGATTGTTTTATGTTTGGTTTCGTTTACACAAAATGAATTTTATTCTGATTATGTATCATTTATACTATTGATACACTTGAACATAATGGTCACTTTACTTTAACTTTTGCATTTCTGATTTTTTCATTACTGTTTTGTCAAATGATTCTAATTTTGCTATTATTTATTTATTTTTAAATATTAGAGAGCCGGAAAGTTGTCTTTAGGTCGGCAAAGAATTAAAATTAATAATGACTTATTGCGTCTAAAGAATAAAAAAACGTTCCTTGGTTATGTTTAAAAATAATTTTCTGAATAAATATTTCATGCTAACAAGAGGATAATTGTATGAAATTCGATTTTAAGCAAACATTGTGTTAGTTAATAAGTTTTATTAAATCGGATTCATAGTCGGCACCATAGTTCGGTTTTGCAGCCATCACTGGTGTTGTTGGCAAATTTATAACAAAAATTTGGATAAAATATTGTTTTTATTATTATAAAGTCGAACGGTGAATAATATAATCGTTTAAACATGTATTAATCAAAAATAGTCAAATATATTCGCTGCGCTCGGGCAAGGGTGAGCGATAGCGAAAACACAACAGTTTTTTTGGAAAACATTTAAATCGAGTAAAATTAAAATTGGATCCGTTGTCGTTGAGTGACAACTAAATTCATAAACCACTTTTGATAATTTATGTAAAATAATTGAGAAGAAAATAAGATTGCATTCGCTACTAATTCACTTTGAGTAAAATTCTAAGTGAATGATTTTACGCTATGCGCTTAAAAACTGAGGCTTATATTTCACTCATTATAACTTTAAATATTTATTAAATACAAATATTTTACACGTTTTCATAGTAACCTTTTCGAGCAGTTTATTATAGTGACGAAGTAAACTGTAACTTGTAATAATGAAATTAGCATTTGATTTCATTTTACTTGAAATAATTTTAATTTAAAATTATGAATTGAATGCTTCGTTTCATCGAAATTTTATACGTTAACCGCTGTTTAATTATGTCTGCATTTGGGAATTTGAATTTGGGGGCAAATGGGAGAAAATTGCAGTTTTTTAAATTTCTTGATGAGATTTTTTTTAACCTAAACAAATTTTATTCAATAATTTTTTGAGCTCCAGTCAAAATGCCATTGTTTTCATTTTATTTAGGTCTTTTTTTGGAGAATTTTTCTAGTGCAAAAAAGAAGTAGTTCTATATTGTGAGAAAATGAATAAGTTTTCTTGTTTGTAAAGTCATCTAATGTACGTTTTACACTACACCAACCTTATACTGCATTACAATTGCACTAATCTTACACTATGTCAATCCTACAATATATTCAATTGTAGAATATAATCTATATTTTTTTTTCATCAAAAAACTTACATTACATTCGTATTTCTTAAATAGCTTATTATTTACTAACCATTTTTACACTGTTATTGTATTAGAGTAAAATACTTTTTTAGTTAGTGAATGCAGTTGAAAAAAAGTTATTTGTTATTATATTTTTGAGTAAAATTATTTTATTTCTTAACAATACATAGGAAACCTGGTACGGAAACGCAAGAAATCAAGTAACAAACGCGGTCGGCCACCACAGAAATTGCATATTACAATTGCTGCAAATGAAATTGAAAGTGTAACGTTGGTGAATACGAATAGCAATTTAGCTAGTAACGAATCAGACGACTGTAAGAAATACAACAAAGGGCGGCCGCCGAAAAAACGTCTATCGACGTTGACTGCGGTGGCGCCAAGCATGGAAGATATCAAAAAAGAAAGCATGAAGTTCCGCAAAATGGTAATGGCTAATTTCGAACAGGATACGAAGCCTATTTCCGGTCAGTTGTTTCAAGCTACTGGCGAACGAATCAATAACGAACATATTAAGTCTGATCAGGATCAGAAACGAACTCGGCATAAGATCATCGATAATGATATTGACAATAATGATAGCGGCTGTGGCGGTGTAAATAGTCTAGTGGTAACTCGGGTATCGAAGAAAAAGAAAAAGAAGAAATCAAGTAAGAATCATCATCATCATCGACACGAAACTGAAAAGAAGGTGCAAATTATTCGAAAAGAGACAGAAAATCCCACTAAGCTGATAATCAGATTTAGTAAGAGATCGCCTAGCAATTCGAGTAGCCATTACAATAGCAACGATAGTGGAGCCAAAGATAGTGAAAGCTTTTGTAAAAATACCGGTGTTTCTATACTGAAATCGGAACCGGATTCAATTCCGAGATCACAGCCAAACTTTGGATCCGATTCAGCGAACGATAAAAATAATAACGACAATGATAGCGTAGAGAAGAAATCGGTTTTAATGCCAATTCGATTGAAAATATCACGTTGTCAAGAGGGCACCGGCTATATCATGAAGCATAGCAATGCTGAGATAGAAATGAGTACTGGTTCTTCCGCTACGGCCACAAATTCTATGCCATTAGATCGTAATTGTGAAGTTAGGTGACTTTGTGACGTAGCGGATGTCTGTTATTGAAATGACTGATATATTTCGTCCATTTAAAGGTAAATTGTGATCTGATCTTATTGTTATTTTTGCGTATATTATTTGTTTTTGTTTACCTTTTTTAATTTTTAATGTACTTTATTCTTTTTATGAGCGATAAGGAATTGTTTTAAATAAGTCAATTATAAAGTGTAATTTAAAGTTCTTTTTGCAATATTTTTTTTGTTATTTAATTCGATAATTTTTTTCATATTATGTAAACATGTATTTATAAATTATTTTAAATTTTTTTATTGTATAAATGTGTGTTTGAACTCTTTTTTATATTAAATATGCGCATTTGCTATTGTAATAATGCTGAATGATTTGTAATTTGTTTTTAAGAAACATTAGGTAATTTAAATTTTTTGTTAATTTTTTTCTACAAATTTTATTTCGACTTTTTGTTCAATAAAGGGGCATTTGTAAGTGACAAATCATTCAAACTCTTTTAAATGTAATGTACAAAAATTATTTAAAAAAGTGAATAAATTAATGATTTTTTTAAAAAACTAAAAATTTTTACTGTAAATTAAAGTTAAATAAGAAGGTATCTATATAGCAGGGGTGGCCAAACTTTTAATACTCAAGGGCGACTTACTCAGTAAAAAGTAGTTCACGGGCGCCTAAATGCATGTCATAAACTTGTTAGTTTAAAAAAGATATTTTCATTGGCTCTCACAAATCTCCATACTAAACATTGATGTCTACTTTAGGGTCATACTTAAAAGTGTTATTATGTTTTCAAGTATACTTATATTTTCAAAGATAAAATTTAAATTAAAACAGTTTACTTAATTTGAGCTTGATGGACTACTTTCAATGCTTTTGCGGTCGATGTGTTGGCCCACCCCTGTTATATAGTCACTAGATATTAATAACTAAAAATAAGTACAGAGTAATTTAATAATACGAAAAGAAATTTTAATTTTGTTAAAATATTTGTGCTTTTTGATTTCAATTTGTGATATTACAAGCTCAATGTGATACTGTTGTAAACTTTGAAATATTACGAAACCAGTATAAAATTGAAAATCAAAGCTCAGTGTGAACTTGAAAAATTAGTGAGAACCCCTCATGAAATACGGCAAATAAAAACTTTATTTTTAAGCACAAATAAGTAAAATAATGTTACATTTCCATGTTTTTACTGTGAAATTTTTTTTGTTTTATAATAAATCACAAAAAATATTTGATTTTTTTTCAGAAATTCTTGTTTTCCACAAAATAATTTATTAACTTTAAACTTTTTTCAAACACAAATGAGCAATAATTGCTTGGATTTTTTTCTTTTCAACAAAATTTATGTCGCGATCATAATTTTCCTAAGTTACATAATAAAAGTAGTTTTTAATGTTCACAGAAGGCAATCTATACAGTTTTGTGATTTAAATTCCACGCGCTTAAGTAATAACTGGAAGAAATTCTTTTGTATAATTGCTTCATAATCCTGTTATCCTTTCTCGATGATTAAGCTATTTGGCATCGCTGTACAATTTTCTAAAAGATGGCAATACTTTATTATTCGCCACTACCAACATAAATGTTTGGTGTTTTTGTTGATTACACAGACTGTTTTTTGCTCTGTGGTTTTGACGATTCATTTTTTTGTCGAAATTTTTACTAACTCAAATGGATTTCGTTAGTGTGCTGCCACCCCCAGTGAATCCAGTTTGGGACAAATATGTAAAAGAAAAGAAATTCGACAAAGTAGTGGCAGTAGCGGCGCAGTCAGCAGCTCCGCCTTATGGACAACGAAGATCATGGGTACCACGCCAGCAATCAGACTTTGGAGATGGTGGTGCATATCCAGAAATTCAGGTTGCACAATATCCGCTAGGTATGGGTAAGCACGATAAAAAATCGGCAAAATCGAACGCACTGGCTGTCCAACTTGATAGTGAAGGTAAAGTGAAGTATGACTTGATTGCGCGGCAGGGCCATTCCAAAGACAAAATCATCTATTCAAAATTAACCGACTTGCTGCCATCGGAGATCACGTCTGAAAATGACGCTAGCCTTCAGAAGCCAACTGACGAAGAAATAGAAGAGATTACAGATCGAACACGGCAAGCACTCCAAAAGCTGACCAATTCGAAAATAGCAGCTGCAATGCCTGTTAGATGCGCTGAGAAAACTGGACCAGCGCAATTCATTCGATACACGCCATCACAGCAATGTTCAGTGCCGAATCCAGCTTCTAAACAGCGAATAATTCGTTTGGTGGAAGCGCAAGTGGATCCCATGGATCCTCCGAAGTTTCAAATAAACACAAAGATCCCTCGCGCGCCGCCATCACCACCTGCACCCGTAATGCACAGTCCGACACGGCGTGTGTCTGCTAAAGAGCAAAAAGAATGGAAGATCCCGCCATGTATCTCGAATTGGAAGAATGCAAAAGGCTTTACGGTACCGTTAGATAAGCGGCTTGCTTCAGATGGTCGCGGTTTACAGCAATTGCATATCAATGAAAACTTTGCTAAACTGGCCGAAGCTTTATATATTGCCGATCGAAAGGCGCGTGAAGCGGTTGAAACGCGAGCTCAGTTAGAAAAGAAACTAGCACAAAAGGAAAAGGAAGCGAAGGAGGAGCACTTGCGGCAATTAGCACAACGAGCTCGCGAAGAACGTGCTGGTATCAGTAGCAAATCAGCTGCAGCCGCTGCAGCCATGGATAAGGAGGAGAAGGAGCGTGAACAAATTCGACAAGATCGGCATCGGGAACGGGCACGTGAGAGGAATATTGCACGTGCTGCGCCCGATAAGCGGACCAAGCTGCAACGCGAACGTGAACGTGACATTTCCGAGCAAATTGCGCTTCAGATGCCGCCGAAGAGCAACATCGGTGATGCGCTTTTCGACCAACGGTTGTTTGGTCAGAATCAGGGCTTAGGACAAGGTTTCAATGATGATGAGGCGTATAATGTGTATGATAAACCGTGGCGTGAGGGCAATAGCTTGGCGTCGCATTTATATCGACCCAGTAAAAATATTGATAAAGAATTGTATGGGGATGATTATGAGCATTTGACGAAAACGGACCGTTTTGTGCCTGATAAAGAATTTAGCGGCACAGATCGTACGGCCGTTCAACGAACTGGACCTGTACAGTTCGAAAAAGAAGACGATCCATTTGGTTTAGATTCATTCTTGACCGAAGCGAAACGAGCTTCAAGCACAAAACGCAAAGACGATTCTTCCAGCTCCAGTTCCAGCAAAAGACGGAAATAACCATCTATTTCCATGTTATTTTTTATAAGTTTTTAAAGTATAAGTTTGCTTAAATTTTTAATTTTCGTTAAACGTG
>AGDA01047640.1:0-17157 GCA_000281935.1 Mengenilla moldrzyki | reverse complement strand
TTTAGCTTTTGAAGATGTACGAACATGGGTAAAAAATTACTAAAATTTTGTTACGAAAAAATAACAAGCAAGAAAAGGTTCCCAGACTTTTAGTCCCGATTTTTTTTCAGACTGTATTTATTCAACAGGACATATCCTTAGATTAAAAATGGCATATGTCATTTCTAGTTCTAATTCATTTTAGGATGAATTGCAAAAACTAAAAATAAAAACTACCAAAATAGTATTAAGCCATAGTTTAGCGAACATTGAAAATTCATCGATTTCTAAATTCAATTACTTCACTTAATCTCTTAAAAGTTTCCACTGATGAAAAAATAAAAAACAGAGTAGGAACAAATAAATGAAACACGCAAAATTTGCTCAAATGTACGAAATCATTAAGAATAACATAAACACAAAAAAATTCTAATTTTTTTAAGTAAATATTTACTCAAAATCGGTACAAGTAGAGTAATTTTATTAAAAAAGCATATGAATATACTTATAATTTGCAATTATACAAATATTAATTTCAAGTATATTTTTACTAAATCTTATAATATTTTTTATAAGAACAAAATTTTTTATACTAGTCCCAAATCTGTGTATCTTTGGTCTCAAACATGCGACTGGAACCGTTATCCAATAAAATAAAAATTTGTACTTAAAGTACCTTTTTTAAATTTAAAATGATATTTTTTATTCACTAAGGAAAATATTTAGATGAAATCTTTAAAAAGTACATAAATATATTAAATATTTTCCTAAAAAGTATAAAAACGCACAATAACAATTTAAAATTTTTATTCAAGTGAACATGAAAGTCAACTGCGTTCATTTATGTTTAGCTTAACTCTATAATGAAAACTGTTTTTTACGTTTCATATTAAGTTTTTTTTTGAAATATAAAGGAATCATCGCCTATATACTATCACCTCTTATACGAAAAGTAAGCTAGAGACTTCATAATGAAAAAAAAATCATTTCAATTAAGATTTATAAAACATATTTGGACAGTGTAAAATCCATTAAGACAAAAGAATTAATTAAGTTTGCTTGTAAATTTCAGGAGAATTTTTTACAGATTTTCAAACACACAAAGAATTACTTTTTATTAGATTTATCTATAAATCAATAAGAATAAAAGGAATTTTTTCTGGAATTTCGAAATTCAGTTTTAGCACATTTTTTAAACAATCAGAAATTTTCCTCCTTATTGAAAGAAAAAATACTCATTATCAAAGAACAAATTTTTTCCTTGGTAAAAAATAATAAAAAATGTGATAAGAAAATATTTTGAAAATAACGAAAATAACGAAAATAACGAATAGAAGAAAAGGTTGAAAAAATGCTGATAAAAGAGTCGATTTTACTATTCTTTAGGCTAAAATTTCATTTTCATTCTCCACAAAAAATCATCAATATTAAAATTGCATTTTCGACATAACGTATGATTCAGCTAAAAAAACGCAAAAGCTAATTAATTTTAAAACATAAGTTTGCATATATTTTCATTTTTAATTAAAATGTATTTTAGATGAGGCAAAAACATTTTAAATCCTTTGATAACGTTTTTTTCTTGCTGTAATTATGAAAAAATTTCAACGAGAATTGCAAATTTACAAAAAAAAAAAAATTGAAACTTTTTACAGCGAAATTTCGCGTGCTTAAAAAATTGAATTCAAAATCGATTGAAAAATGACGTTTTTGCAATAATATAGAAGAAAACTTTTGGTATTAATTTTTTTATTTGAAAACAACAAATTAGTACACACGATTTTTTCGACAACATTTTTTAATTAAAAATTAAAATTATTAATTACAAGAATATACATTCGTTTCTCGAACTTAGTGCAAATTAATTTTTAATTACACTTTTTGTTAAGGTAAACTTAGAGTAAATCATTTTTTATACTTACAAGTTAAAAAAGTTTTATTTATCTTTGACTTTTATTTAGAAGAAAAAAGTATACTTTATGATAGGTTAAAAAAATAGTTTACCGAACAAAATACAAAACTTTATTTGAAATATTATGCAATTTTAACTCAAGTACACATTAAACTTGAAGTTTTTTATTTATTAAATATAAATACTCATAAAAAACTTAAAACGAAATTCATTTAATTCTAAATGATTAATGATTTCCATAAATTATTATTTTAAGTATCAATTATAAATAAAGAATTAAAAAGTCTTCAAAGTTCTTTAAAGATCACAAGGTTTTCAATATGCTTTTTAAGTATTATAATCTCTTAATAACATGATCAAAAATAATTCAATAATTCTATATTTTGTTTCATAATTAATAAATTAAATCTATTTCAAAATGTAATATTTTTTAACAATTTAGAAACAATAAGCTTTATGAGAATAATGTTTGAAATTAAAGCTTTTTTTTGTTAAAATCAATAGTACTGTGCGAAATTAATACATAAATATTTCTCTCGTTGCATAGATAATTTAATGAACAATTTCCAATTTAACAGCTAATTAAAATTTACACTTTTGAAAATATGAATATTAAAAAATATATTGAATACATTCGAAAATTCATGTATTTTTTCAATATTTTTACTATGTTCGTGAACTTTATCAAAACGTCTTACGTTAAAAGTCTATTCTTTATGTCTTAAAAATAGTTTTTTAATCTAAAACAAATCAAATTAATTGAATTTAGAATTCAAAATAACTTCTATTTTTACTAATTTTACTCTGCACTGAGAAAAATATTTAGTGAAATAAGACAAATAAATTTAAGATGTTACTAAACTTTTTTTTTCTTTGAAAAATTAGAAAAAATTTTATTAATTAGCACAAAGACGTTACTAAATTAGCAAAACTTTTGTATACGCCAAATATAGCAGAACGCTTTCCTAAAATTGCATAATTATTATCTGTTTTAGCTACAGTTTTCTTTCAGTGTGGAAGTTTCACAAATTTTAAATTTGTTTAAAAATGTTTTACTAAAATAAATACTTTTTCGAATGTATCTATTAATTTTAATAAATAATAAAAACATTAATATAGCATTAAAACATAAATATTAAGAAACACCTATAGCAGGGGTGGTTAAGACGTCGACCGCAAAGGCTTTGAAAGTAGCCCGTAAGAATAAAATTTAACAATTTACTTTTTACTAAATTGTGTATTTGAAAATGTAAATATACTTGAAAATATAACAAAACTTAAATAGGATTCTTAATAAAACCTTATTGTTTACAGCAGATATACGCAGATCAATCAAAACAACTTTTTAAAGCAGATAACGGTTCTAATGTGTTCATAGTCGCCCGTGAACTATATTTAACAAAATACGTCGCCCTTAAGGAGTAAAAGTTTGGCCACCCCTGACCTATAGACTTAGATATATTTGAAAAGGTACAAATCAAATTAATCTAAAAAAATGTCGACTCTATTTAAAATAAAATTTAAAATTTAAAATCTATTGAAGAGATTTTATTAAATAAAAAATCCTATTTCAAATAAAAAAAGCTCAACCATTCTATGCCTTAAAGGTTTTTCATTTCAGAAAGTTGTAAAAATTTTATCTAAGTAATAATTTCATCACAATAAACAAGAAAATTGAATTTTCTTCAAATAGTTAAATAGCATTTTCTTTTTTTATTCATTCAGAAAACTTTTTTACGCTCTTAAGAAAACTTATCATTCATACTTCAATTTATTACACAAAAAAAAACTCATCAAAACAGGACAGAATGAAAAAGATATTAATTATAAAATCAATGAATAACAATAAAAATAGAATTGCTCTTATTTTCATTGCGTTTAGATCCCTTAACCGAAATTGTTGGAAATTTAAACAAAACAGTACTTACATGAATTAAAACGATTACAAAAGTTACGACCCAATAAAAACAATGATGAGATATTCCATGAAAATTTTGATGACAATGATAAAAGTTTCCACAAATTTACCTATGCACAATGAAAAAAATTTACTATCAAGTAATCAATATTTTAGTCGTTTATAAATCTCTTATCAGTAGCAAATTAATGCTTTTTAAGAGTATTTTTTCAGTCATCTATTCTACATGCATTCAGAATAAATTACATGTATTTTTTTTTGCACGAAACGAAATATTAATTTGCTTCTCATTTACATACAAATGGCTTTTCACAATTTTATTTTTAATTAAATAGTTTTAAGTTAAACAATAAACTTTAAATTGAATTTTACCAAAAACTGAAGTACACTTTTACACAATTCACAATTGTCTTTATTCAACAAAAATTAATATAGTTTTTTTTTTATAAATTAAATAAAAATAAACATATTCGTTTTCTTAAGTAAAAATAATTTATTAAAATTATCAATTAATGTTACTAAAAAAGTAATCAAAAATGTACTGAAAAAGAAAAATCACGGAGTAGCTTTCGTAAAAAAGCCCCTTGAAAACGCATGACAAATTCGTGTAAAAAGCTTTAAGTTCTTGGCGCTTTTTTTCCTAATATGAAAATTTTCAAAGTTACCCTTTCCGCCTGACTCTGAATCCGGTAACTTAGACGAAGAAGCAACAATCTAAGACTTGATTGACAAATACATTTTGCCCTTAATCATTTGTCGAACAGGATTAATCTTCTTAAGAATTTGCGTCATCGTGTTAACCAACTGATCACTAGATAATCCGGTCTTCTTCGATTTGAATTTTTGTAAGAGTTCCGTGGTTGTCATTGGTTTCCTCATTAAATAACGTCGAACCGATTCTTCAGTTACGCCCGTATCATTACTGCAAAAAAGTACTTTTACTAAACTTTCTTCACGTAAGCTGCTTATTTAAAATCCTAAAAAGTGTTTTTATTTTTTCACTAATCAACAAATCTTATTTTTCCCTAGTTTAAGCGATAAAAACCAAAATATAAATATAAATAAAATGTTAAAAGTGTTATAAAGTTTAAAAAAAACTCTTAAAGTAAATATTTAACATGCCTAAAAACTCCTTTTTAACTTACAAGTTCCTAAGGAAAATCAAAATTAAACATAACAGCGGAAAAATAAGATGTGAATGAAATTTCAATTCAATGCCTTCAGCGATTCATAAAACATCCTTTCGTCAATAGGCACATTTAAAATTTAGTATTATTTGTTTTAAAAGACAACATGTCGAATTGAAAAAGGAATTAAGTAAAATTAATGTCTATTGAATAAACTTTTTTTAAGAAAATGAGAGCTGCTACAATACTAAATATATTTTATAGAGCTATATTTGATTTACAGCATAAAATTATCAAATAGATAGCTACTAAATATGAAAATATTTCAAATGATATTCCGTATAATGAATTCATTTGAAATTATATTTGTCAACTGATTTAGGAACTAATTTAAATGCAAGAAAATTTCGAATCGATATAGAGAGAATAAATTTTATTTTAATGATAGCGAAACTAAATCAATAAAATTAATGCTTTCTATCAATTTTTTCCACAAATTTCACTGAAGGTTTAAAAATTACATTAGATATAAAAGATCCTTTGATGTTGTTTTCATTTAGCTAATTACGATGAATTTACATGAACGTTTGGTAAAAATTAAACTAAAATTTCTCTAAACTAATTAAAACAAACGATAATAAAACGTATTAAACGCTATAAATTAGGTCGCATTTTCCAAGCTACATTTACATTTACAACCTGTGGACTACATGTAGCCCTGTTTTTTTTTATTAAATTCTACAGCGTATAACTTAAATGGCAAATTTAAATTAAAACGTAATACAATTATTTATATTATTTTCTTATTACATAGAAGTGAAATACTGCAAAGTTGTAGGCGATCCTTATTTTATAATTTGGAAAACACTCAAAAAAATTAATTTTTTTTAAAAATGTAATAAAAGTTCAAATAAATTAAAAACAAATTTTAATGGAGAAATTTATTATTTTTACAAACACATTTATATTCCGACACTAGAAATCGTGATTTTTATTTTCTTTTTGATAGAAAATATTATTAAGACAATTTTCGTCATCTTGTAATATTTGTGTGTTTTCATCAACATATTTAAATTTAAAATCGCGTACCGTAAAGGACTACAGAAAACATAAATTTAATATCATAATAAATCTAAAAAAGAAAAATGATTTCATAAAAAATATCTAGTTTTAATTCGATTAAATTTTTCAGTTGAATCTTTGCAATATTTTATAATTTAAACATTTTGTTGAAGTTTTCAGCATGTTTTTTTTTATAATGAAATTTTATCATTGTGCATATTTAATTACATTAGAAAAAACTAACACTGTCAAAGTAATATTGTTAAAACTTGCGATTACAGTCCGTAAAGCATTTTTGTAATAAATTTAAAATTCGTTTCAACTATGTTTTCCCATATAGACACTTTTATTTTAATGCTGTACTTAAAATATTTTCTCAACAATTTTTAAGATGATTATCGTCATAAAAGCATTTTTCTGTATGTAACTTTTGTACAGACAGTGTGCCGCTATAAGATCATTTATACTAAGGGTGACCAAGACGTCGACTACAAAGTTTTTGAAAGTAGCCCGCAAAGCTAAAATTAAACAGCTTATTTCTAATTAAATTTTATATTTGAAAATGTAAATATACTTTGAAATACAACAGCGCTTAAGTACGATTCTAAACCAAACTTTAATGTTTACAGCAGATATATGCTAAAACGTCAAAGCAACATTTAAAAGGGACAACGGTTCATAATATATTCATAGTCGCCCACGACCTATATATTTAACAAGATAAGTCGCCCCTAAGGAATCAAAATTTGGCCACACCTGATTTATACAATCATTCATACGATGTTTTTATGGCAATAAGTGCCATAGACATCTTTTATGTACTTTTTTCACACTATTTTCGTAAACAAATTAAAAATCTTCTTTTGTAGGCAAATTTACGCTGATGACGTAAATGTCTATTTTCCTCACGTATTTTATATATATTTAAACACATTTTAGATGTTTTTTTCGTAGTCTATGCGTAATTTTTTTCTTAAAAACTTTTTCAACAACTTTTAGTTTCTAATTGAATATTGACGAAAGCAGTTTTTAAGCATTTAAAACGCGCATGGAACAAGCGTTTAAAAAGCGTATTACATATACCAGCATAATTAACTGCTTAGATTTTATTAAAATTAAACTCTTAATAAACAGTCTAATAAATGTTTAAATTTGTCTCAAGGTTATACCTTTTCTCAATAAAATTTCCACATCTATTAGACGTTCATTTTTGGAAAATTAGCGGAAAAACATAAATTAGATGTATAAATACGGGATAATACTCTTATTGATTTTTACTGACATTTACTTCAATGTATAAATAAAAAGAATGATAGTATTCAATTAAATCAATTTGGTTAAGAAATAAAGCTTGATACAATTTATAAGCATATAAAAAACTTAAAATTAAAATTCCATGCTGTTTGAAACAGTGCCCAAATTACTTTTTCTACACCAATATCTATTTAAAATTATCAGATTTGAGTACTATACTAAATTATAAAACAATATAAATATTAGTTCAATAATATTTATTTTGTATTTGTACAACAATTTTTTCCCCTATATAGAAGTAGTATATATGTCAAACACACACTTAGAAATACTTTATATTGGGACTAAACATTAAATGTACAGAATATGGTGAAACTGGTAGATTGAAAAAAAGTGTTATATGATACAGAGAATGCTTTAAAATTTTGTAGTACAGATATAGCGCTCAAAAAGCAACATGGGATTTCTATACTTCTGTTTTACATCTGTAATTGACGTGTGACTTCTATGTTGGCAATAAACAAGCAAGAAGTGCTCATATCACTGCGTAGCAAAAGTTATTCTGTGTCCGTCGAAAGAAAACTGATAAAAAATAACCGACGAAGAAAAATCCCAGAGGCAAATTTCTAGCATAATTGAAAGATCAAAGAGATTTTTATACAGTTCTCTTAAGCTATGAAAAATTTCAATCTCCGCAAGCCGGCCAAGAACAACTACAAGGCAAGTTGTGACCCTAAATTCAAACGTCTTGCGATTGCTGATCAACTGAAATTGACCATGGATATTCAACAAAAATCAATTTTACCTATTTCATCAAGAACAGTTTAAAGACGACTTATAGAGCAAAATCTCTTTGCTCTGAGTCCAAAAAAAATATTATTGCTAAGAACAAAGCACCGAAAATGTCGAAGTGCGTTTGCTAAAGCACAGTTCTTAGACGAAACCAGAAAATATTAAAAAATGGCGAATTATTATTTGGTCTAATGAAAATTAACACGATTGGCTTAGATTGAATAAGATGGGTTGAACGACTAAAAACTTGGCATTTAAGTCACAATACACTAAAAAAAACATTAAAACACAAAGGTGGAAGCATTACAGTTTGGATGTTTTTCCTGGCAAGGCATGGATCTAATATATCGGATAAATGAATGAATAGATCAATATGTTTATATGAAAACAATAAAAACAGTTATGCTACCTTATGCTGGATGAGAAATACTCCTTAAATGGAAGTTTATGCGCGACAATTCCTGTCTGTCAAAAATAGAAAAAAACAACGTTTTCATGTTATTTTTCTGTTAAAAATCGATATTCCAATTGTTATTATAGTTGTTATAACAACTATTAACTTCCTATTTGCATTAACAAGTTAATAACAATGTTAGAGAAACAGAATCGGTAACAGGTTAGTAACAGAATATTAATGAGTATCAAAATTGTTAAAAAAGGCTGAAATCGTAACTTTTCAAGATTTCTGTGAAAGAAAAGCGATGTCCCTTCTTATTTTCCATTACTATTTATTTACGAAATATTCTTATAATGTGTCATATTTTTTTTCACGACAATTTCGAAACTCATTAATGTTTTACTACTAACCCTGTTACCGAACCTGTTTTTATAACAATGTTTTTATCCTGTTACAGCAAATAGAAAATTAAGAGTTCTTATAACAACTGTAATAACAATTGGAATGTTGATTTTTAACAGAAAACTAACATACATTGTTTCTTCTATTTTTAACACAGGGAATAACCGAACACATAATGCAAGCTTGTCTAGATTTTTAAATGACTACAAAGTTGACATCACAAAGTGGCATGCCCAATCACAATCAAAATTCAACTGAGAACATTTGGGTCATTTTTAAAAAGCAAATTGCTAAAAGTAAACTGAAAAATGCATATGAATTATGGACGTTAGTTCAATATGGGCGATATAATATTTCGATCACTACATGTCATAATTTAACACATTCACTACGAGCGTCGCCTATAGACGACATCCGCGAAACTGCGTATGAATGTAAAAACTGTAATGTAACGCTACATCGTGGAATGCTGGCGTGTATAGCAGTGTCACTTCTACGGAAAACACTGCAGTAGCTAAAAAATTAATGGAGCCTATGACAAAAAGAATAAGAAAATGTTTTTGTAATAAGGATTACAAATTTACTAAATTTACTAAATTATAAATTATTTATAAATTTACTAAAGTACACATATTAAAATAAAGCAACAAATTATTCAAAATATTTTATTATTTTCCGTTTAACAAGATACTTGTTTTTGTATTTTTCATGAGATTTGCTTAATATCAACAGATAATTTTTATCTGATTTCTCCGATTCAAATATCTGTAATTCAAATGTCTAAAATAATACAGACGATTAAAAGCCTTAATTGAACTGCGCGTTAAACATGCCAAGTTTAAAAGACTTTAAAACTTTATGTTGAAAAACATAAAAACGTTGTTTTTATTACTATGATTCAAATAATATAAAATTAAAACCATAGTATAGCTTCTAATATTGTTTTTGCGTGGTTTTCAATCATATGAAAAAAAATTTATTCCCTTGTGCAAACATATGAACATTTGTGTCATAAATATTCATATATTTATTTTCAAACTTTGTAAATTGTTTCATTAATTTTAAAAAACGGTTTAAGGATTTCGCTTAAAAATAATAAAATAAAAAGTATTATGCAGCTCTACATTTTCTAATTAATTATTAATCA
The DNA here is from genome assembly GCA_000281935.1 of Mengenilla moldrzyki. Taxonomy (NCBI): domain Eukaryota; kingdom Metazoa; phylum Arthropoda; class Insecta; order Strepsiptera; family Mengenillidae; genus Mengenilla; species Mengenilla moldrzyki. Next base: position 7,167 of record AGDA01047640.1, on the reverse strand, counting down.
AAGTGAAGTTAGGGCGCATAGAAAGATATAAAGTAATTAATTTTCCGCTAAAATAACGCAAAGCAATATATACACGTCATTTCATTATGTTAATGTAACTGTAAAATTATGCTAAAGTAAATCAAATTTTGTAAAAACATACTTTGAACATAACGAAAAACTACTTGCAGACGCAGATTCCAATTTCATTCTCTTCGCCGAATTTCCGACATCACCAGTCATTTTCCGCTTATTATCATCAGCATTAGTACTTGTTGAAGTGAAAATCGACGACACCATTTTCATTTCTGAATCACGTTTCTTATCATCGTCCGATGAGTCGACAACGTTTTCATCTGAACTATCCGAGCTTAAATCAAACAATTTCTTCTCACTTGTTTGATCCAATTTCATCATTTTCTTATCAGTGGCCGCATTTTTTATGTCCCTACTGCGATTTTCACTACTACCGGACGAATGATGATGTAAATGATGGCGATGATGGTGATGATGATGCTTTTTCTTTTTCTTCTTCAGCTTCTTGGCCCGAATTTCGTTATCAATTTCCATAATGCTTTGGTTATTCTCTGATGATTTTTCATCATCAATTAAACTGCTTAACGATTTAGGAGCATCATGATCACCACTTGTTTTTTTAGACTCATTTTCATTTTTCACCATACTCTCATCCGCATTTCCTTTCAAATTACTTTCGCTTTTTTCATTATCCTCATCTTCACTGTCCTCGTCTGAAGTTAATAGCTTCCTAAATTTAAATTTTTAGCAAAAATATTATATGTCAAATCTGTTTATATAAACAGTATTTCGGAAGAAAAGTTTCTTTTATCATTTTTCTTATCTCTATAACATCGATATACACGTCAGAAAATCAATTTAAACTTTTCAGTATTGTTTTCCATTATCCTATTTCCATAACATATTATTTTATAACATTTATGAATGAAAATTGGGTAGTCGTATTTAAAAACTTTTCCAATTTCTTATCAGTTAAGTAAAAAATATGAAGATGAGAAAAATTTTCCCTACTAATAAATGGTATCCTCTTGTTGACATTTCTAAACATGCTTTTCATAAAAATAAAGGCTTCATTAGTTTACCTTATGACATACGGTTTTTGATAAATTTTTTAAAAATATCTATATACTTTATAGATTATTTTATACAATGAAAAAAAAATTCAGATTTCTATATTAATCGGTTTACAATTCGCTTGAAAAAAAACCTTATTTCTTACTTTATTTTTGAAGTCTTATAAATTTGTAAAATGCTGTCGTAACAGAGGTCACATACAAATTTCAAATTGTATTGGAATTAAGACGGTGCACAATGGGGTATTTTTCCACCTTAAGTGGCCAAAAGTCGATTTTGTAAAATTTATTTTACACCAAAAAAAATATAAAAGATCATAAGCTAAATAGCTATAGTATTTATTTTTACTATTATTTTTACTTTATTTACAGTTTGGAATGCGCAAATTCATTTACAAATGTGCCATTATTAACCGAATTTTCTCCTTGAATTTTCTCAGTTTTTATTATAAGTTTATTAGCGATTCTTTGCTTTTTGTTTAAAGATATAAATTAAGTTATTATGACTTCATGTGAAACAGGTAATGAAAATTAATTTTTGAATATTTTTAATTCTTAAGCGTTCTCCGCCATGTTTGTACACGCTTCTTAAAACTTAAACTTTCGTTTAATTTTCTGATTTTCTCTTCACAAACTTCTATGTTTTGTTATACTTCAGGGTGCTTCCAGGTAAAATTTTTGATTTTATATAACACTTAAATTTTTGTAAATTGAAACTTTGAAAAATCGGCTGCGGAATACCAAGACTTTTTAAAATATGGTGATTTAATTTTATACCTTTTTTTTCGTTAGATTTTATAAAAAGAGCTTGTCATTTTTTAGGAATTAAGTTACTGACACATAAAACGATTGACGAAGAGCCCTTTTTATAATTTTATGTAAATATGAAATGATAATAATTATTTAGTCAAATTTTATATTAAAATTAAAAACATTTATTTTAGTTTAATTAAAGTCATTTTGAAACAACAAATCTGTAACACAAAAAACGTGAAATTGATTTTTGTTTCAAATTTAAAGTCAGATAAATTATTTAATTAATAACATTAGGGAACAAAATCCAACTTTTTTTACCTCAAACAAGCAATATATTTTCTGAAAGTACACGTTAAGTGTATGACAAAAATGAAAAAATTTTTGAATTCTTAGTGGCCAATTTTTTGGAGTGGGTAAAAATGTGTTTTTCAATATAAAATTTTTTCTGCCCAACCAGTTTGGCATTAAAAGAAACAATTTACAATAAGCCGTTTTTTTAATACAATTTTTTGAAAATTGCATTGTAAAATTGAGGTACATGCGGCAACTAATTTTGGCCGCATAAATTAGTCAAACACCCCACTATGCGTCGGTTAAAACTGAAAAAAATTCAAGGTTTTATTTTTGAGAACCAAAATGAAAATCTCAATTAAATTACTCACTGAATTCTAGTAAAAAATATTTAATCACAGGAAAAAATTAAACATATATCAAAAACAAAATAAGTATAAAAACAGTTGTATTAATAATATTAAATAATAATATGGGATTCGAGACATAAAAATATGAAAATAGTTAAGCAACTATTAAAAGTAGTTAACACAACGTATGTTGTTTTTCTCCGTGTACAACAGTTCTTAAAGTCCATTGTATAAAGAGGTCAAGCAATTTTTCGATATTCAACTTATCACTGGAAATATCTTATGCAATATAAAAAAAAAAATTGACGAAATGCAACGCTTAAAATTAAAATTTAAAACGTTCACGAATTTAAGAGGTAAATGAGTTCAAATTTTAATTAAATTTTATTTCCTAATTTAAACAGAACAAAAGAATTTTAACATTTCCTCATTAAAAAATTGGAGTCCTATTTATTTGTTACTTATTGATAAGGCAAAAATCAACGTTCTATTATTTATAAGAACGGAATCGATTATTGAAATTATAACGTATAAATTTTTTCCTTTTTTATTTATTCCTTGATTAAAAACGGAAATCACGTAACTTTCTTAATATATAATCAAATATTGCAATAATTCATGCATTTAGATATTATCTCAAAAAATTTTCCTTAGAAAACTTCAATGTTTACGAATTAAGATTCACAAATGCATAAAATAATCTTAAAGAAAATATTGATAATAAGTTTTTCTATACACCTGTTTCTTTTTCAATATTTTAAATTTAGGATCCATTTTCCATACAAGAAGAAGATAAATATTAAATTTGCTTCAAAAATCTGCGATTCGTAAAAGTTATATTTTTATGCTAAACTTCACTTCGACAAAAAATAACAAAAGTTCCAAGTTTCCTTTGTTCCTTTCAATAAGCAGATAAAGATTTATTGATTTCGCATATTTGTTTTAAAAAATAATAAGCTCTAACGTCAAATTAAAAAAAAAACTTATGTTTATATAAATTTACGACATTACTTAAAGTCGCCATAAATAATTTAATAAACAACCCGTATGGCACAAATTTGTGAGTTTTCACTATTTAAGAACTAAAAATAAGCTAAAAATTAACTAAATTTCTACTGACGAGATAGACAATGTGAGACTGTTTTAGTCAGTTTTTACACCTAGAGAAATGAATAATACCAACAATAAAAAAATTAATACGACTTATTAAAAAGTTTAATAAAATACGTGACAATTAGAAAATTTAATACTAATAATCAGAAAAATTTAACACGACGATTTAATTTCCTATATTAATTAAAACTATTGGTACTATTAATCTTTTTTAAACAGCATAAAAATAATTATTTGCCTTTAAAATATAATTTTGATCTATTATTAAATTGTTTTACACCAATTATTATTAATTTTTAGCTTAAAAAACAGTTTTTACTGCTAAATAAAAAAATTCACTGTAAAAAATGGTTTTAATTTTGTCAATTATTAGTATTTATACGGACTATATACTTTTATTTTAGCAAAAATACACTTTTTACTCAAAATTTTATAGATTTACTACAAATTCCTTCGAAAAAAAATTTCAGTAGCTTGAGAGCCTAGGGAAGCAACGCCACTATTTTTTAAAAAACTAGGATTTTTTTTTTGAAAAAGAAAACGTTCACGAACAATTTTCATGAAATAAAGCCCTCCATCCGGAAGTTCCCACCGAAACTTGATTTATAATGCAAAAGATAAAAGCTCACCTGTTAACATTTGTCAAAAAACAGAGTTTTTTGAAATTTTAAATTCACTTTTAACATTATACAAAGTCTGTCCTACAAATTCATGTAAAAAGAAAATTTTAATAGCTTGAAAACGACAAACAACATTCAGCGCCTCTTATTTTGGTAAAAAAATAATTTATTTCTCGTATTAAATTTTGGTAAAAAATAAATTTAATTATTCGTATTAAGTTTTAATAATTATGTGTAAAATATTTTTTTATAATACATATTAAAACTTTTGTATTAAATCGTTTTATAAAAAATTTTTCTCTGTGTAAATTTTGACTTTAATTTTTACAAAATCATTGTACAACTATCTAAAAAATTAAGCCCAAATTGAATTTATTTCCCTAAGAAATTAAATTTAATAAAAATTACTCGAAAAACGTATACAAATATCAATAAATATTGTGGTATTTATTAATAGCTTAAAATTTAATAAATGATTCTTTAAAAACGAAATCTACCCAAGAATTTAAGAAAAAACTATTAAAGCCTTAAATTTTAATAGCTTTTTGAATTATTTATAAGCTATAAATATTTAATTTAAAAATAGCCTCAGTTATTACCTTATAAAAAACGGTAATACATCGATTTAAAAAGTTCCATATTTTCAAAATAGATTTTAAACCATCACCCACAGAACAATGATGACGGGCACTTCGTGCTCGTTCGCCGCTAGCAGTGAATTTCATTTTCTAAATGTGTTTAACAGTTTTTTATAGTCATTTTAATTTAATTAGTAAAAAAAACTACAAATAATTTTGATATAAAAATTTATAAAGTTCTCTACAAAAATACACAGGTATTTTAGGAAAACGTTTTCAAATGCCGGTTTGCATAGGAAAACAGACTGAAGGCTTTATTACAATTTTAAGAACAACTTTTAATTAATATGTCAAATTTAGGACCTGAAATATAATTACTATTATTTAGAAATATACTTTTTTCATTGCAAAATAAAATAGCATAACAGTGTATATCAAATGTTTTTGCAGATTTGTATTCGATGCTTAGTTTATTAATCCATTAATATTTTAAACAGATCAATAGCAAAATGTGTGTTTTCGAAGTTTAAATATTATAAAAAGAGTTATCAAACAAAATAGAAATTACCTTAAACCCTTTTCTTCACTAACTCCTTGTAGTTGTTTTTCAATTGGTAACTCAGTTTCACTATCAGTACTATCACTAATGTAATCTAATTCACGACCTTCGTTGTCACCATCATCCGAATCTTCAAAAGCTTCAGAGTTCGAGCCATCAGACTTACTTTTCTTCTTTTGCTGAGTATTCAACTCTAAAAAAATATTAATTAAAAAAAATATCAATTTTTTTTTAAGTTTGCACTTAACAAGAAACATAAAAAATAGTCAGAGAATCTTATCTTTTATTCATCGGAAAGTTTGTTTTTAAGAAATTGAAAATTCGCCACACTGTTTATAAAAATCATCAATATTCTCCACTCGAGCAGAAAAATGTATCAATTTGAAAATTAAAGGTTAATTATTAACAATCAAAGATTGCAAAAAGTTTTAACCAGTTTAACATATTGGTAATCTTGTAATTTCTGAGAACCAAATCCTTTAAATTACAAAAACTTTTAATTTCAATTTTTCTAAGTTTTTTAAACTTTCTTCACGCAGAGATATTTTACGAAAAAAAAGGTAAATGGTCAAGACAGATATTCATCATAATTTAATTTATACATTTCAAAAGATTCAATCAAAAAACGTTTAAATAATAACAACTGTTAGGCTAAAATTTTGGTGTAAATGTAGGAGTCTGTATTAAGAATTTATTATTCCTATTTCGCAACAGGGAAAGCTTTTAATAAACAATTTTATTAAAAGTAATTTATTAGCAATTAATACAGCTCTTATAACGTTTGAAAACAATAGTAATGCTTTCAAAAAATGTAATTTATTGAAACAAGATTTTTATTAATTGCCGTATTACAAACACAATAATAACAATTATAACAATATTAATTTCATGCAAAAACAACTTCTAAAAATTAAAAAATATTTTAATTTCGTTAAAACGAGTTTTATTACTAAAAAAAGCCACAGCAATGGCTTCAAGCTATTCTAAGACAGAATTGAATGCAAAAAAAAAACGTTTATTTTACAACAAAAAAGTTTTTAGATGTTTAAAACTAGAATAAAATAATTTTTTTGAAACTTTTTTTTTATATTAAAAAATCAAATGAAAAATGAAATAAAACAAATGATAAATTTATCTCAAACTTATTGAAGAAACTATGATGCACAACCAAATTGCACATGGTGGGCCAAGTAAAGCTTTACCAAACTGAAATAGGCTATACGTATCAAAATAAATCAACAAATTATTCAAGCACTTTATTAGCTTACAATTAATAGGACACTTATTTTTGTGTCTATTTTGAGATTTTTTTTTAATATCAACGGATAATTTAGTCGATTTTTTCAAATCAATTAATATGAATTAAAAATTTCTGGATTCGTTTGTAATTTTTACTACGAAAACAAAAAATAGCTTCTTAATTTCTAAATTTGCAACTTAAAATTTAAACTATAAAAACAATTAAAAAGAAATTTAAGTTACTAAAATTCTTTTAAAAATGTTATTTCATTATGGCATCAACAGTAATAAAAAACAGATTACTAAGCTTTTAGAGATTCTAATTTTAAAGCCTTAAAACATTTATAACTTTTTCTTTTTGTATATAATGATCAAATTCTGCAAAATGTTTTTATTTAATCTTGTACTCATAAAATATTGTTTGATGCTTACTAGGAAATTCAACTTCTTTTTAGATTTTTTGAAGATTGAAAACATGAAGTTCCGCCATATTCATATATATTTTTTAATATTCAGGCTCACCACCATTTTACAATCAAAATAAAATACAAAACCAATAAATATTATGGCTGT
>AGDA01047639.1:0-13805 GCA_000281935.1 Mengenilla moldrzyki | reverse complement strand
TCCACAATATTTTTTATGGATTCATACATTTTGCTCTAACATGAAAAATATCATAAACTTAACAAGGCAACACTGTATTCTACATCAATACTAGAACACAGAACGAACAGTACATACCATTTTGATTTACTCAAAAAGTGTAAAACCCTTGAATTAGTGAATGCAGCCTATGTTAACCCAAACAATATCCTAGTGGACACGAATACTTCTGACAGGTTTTTCGATAAATGAAAATTCTACTATAAACTAATAGAAAGTAACGTATGCAATAGTTTTTAATACTCATTTTTAAGCATAATTACTTTAATAATAAGAGAAAAAATCTTATCGGAAAGTTAAATAGAATTTTTTGTAGCGCTTTATTGTTACATTGTATAACAAAGAGCAACAGATTCTTCTTTGTTGCATTCTTATAATTTTTTCAGTTTTTCTTTTAAGTTACTGAATAATACGCATAGCACAAAAAAGTTATGTTTAGCATTATAAGCATTTTTCAACCTTTTAATTTAAAGTATAAAACTCAATGGTCATTTCATTACTTAACCTGCGTATTATATATACACACAAAGTATTTTATTGATTTTATTACATAGTAGAAGCTTGTCAATTAATTCACTAGTTTGTGAATTTTACTGTGTATTATTTATAAAAATCAAAAAGAAAACTGTATTAAAACAAAAAAGCTTTAAGTCAATTAATTATTCACTAATACAGTAATATATTTACAGAAAAAGCGTATACTTTTTACTTCAACGTCAAAAAAGAAAATTAGATTAAAAATGAAAACTCTTAGTTGACAAATTTCAACTGAATGATTTCAGTTTCAAGACCCTTACTGAGACCTATTTTGTAATGTAGTATAATGGATTTCTTTAGCTCGTTTTAAAAGTGATAAAATAAGAGCATTTCAATGTACAATAAAAAATTTGATGATCAAAGTGAATTATATTCTCAGTATTTAAAATTAAATGAATGAAAAGAAATCGATTAAAGCATTCCTTGAATTCGAAAAAAATTTCTGGGATTATAAATAAGAAATTTCAAATAAAAATGAAAATAAAGTAGTAATTGACTAAATGTGAACAACTTTATCTAAGCTATGAAATCCATTAGATATCAGTATTATATCTATTTTCGAAAAATTTCCTTTGGTAAAAAAACTAATTATTTTATTACGAAGCATCTTTAAACCCCTGGCACGTAAATAAGTTAAATCAAATTTATCCAATTTACTTTTGCTACATTTTCGCGTAATAAAATTACAATGAAATCAGACCGAATATTCAGGAAATCAAAGTTCCTATACAAATTACAAATTTCGAGGAACTGTTTACGAAAAATTGTAAAATTAATAAACCGGTGCAACATTTAAACAAAAATTATACACCCTAAAATCCTAAAAAAAATTGAACGTTTATTTTACATATTTTTAAACACTAATCGTATAATTTAACGTTTTCTTCATAGAAATTATAGAGCAGTGTTTCCCAACATAGGGCCTACGCCCCACAAGTGGGAAATTTAATAGTTGAATAGGGCATTTCAAAAATGAAGTCAACAAATTTTAACCACTTCGTTCCGGTCAATTTACTTGCAATACTAGGTGTCGTTGCCCAATTCAACAAAAAAAGGACATTTTTAAAAAAAACGATGTAAATAATTTAGGCATAATTTCGTTTGGCGTTACCAAAGTATCAATTGGGAGATTAATGTCATCAAGTCAACCTTGTTAGGATCTTCCGAGGAGTGCGCCAGTATGGGGGACATGAAAACTATAGAAATGTTAAAGGTGGGGTATGGTAAAAAAAGGTTGGGAAACACTGTTATAAAGTAATGGGATGCTTTTTAACGTTTTTTAGATCATGGAGAACATTTTCTATCTAAAATGAGACTAAACTTGACCTTAAGTCGTTTAAAACATATAATTTTTTATATTACAAACATAGGAATTTCAAGACAAATTTATACACGATTTAGTCATGTTGGAAAATTGAATTTTAAATAACTTCTTAACTTTTAGTTAGTAAATGGATAAAATTTAGACATTTCTTAAGCTAAAAATAAGTCGTAAAATAGTCATAACTCTTCAGAGTCGAGTTTAAAATAAACTTTGGATAATTAATATGAGTTTGTGATTAAAAGACAGGATATAGATTAATTTTAGATACATGTTGAAAAAAAAAATTCTACGGAATGGTATTTTAAACGTATGGTGTTTAAAATCCATCATGTATAATATATTCATATGTATAATATGTTCGTCTATTATACGTTCAAATATAATAAATTAAATTAAAATTTCCACTGTACACATTTTTGATTAAAATTACAAATATTAAACATACAATAATTTTAACTATTAAACAGTTGTAAATAATGTAAATTTAGATTATCTAATAAATCGTTCCTACTATATGGGTAATTAAAATACATAAAAAATTTGAAACATATTAATAACATATAAAATTAAAACCATAAGTACTAAAATTATTTTAGTAAATAAACATTAAAAAAACATAAAATATACATATATATAAATTTATATAATGATACATAACAGTAGTATGAAGAAAATAATTCAAGTAGCATTAACCTTACAGTCTTAAAGTAAAGTCACTTTTTGTATCAAACCCATAAAACTTAAATTTTCAGTACACTCACAAAAATAACAGCTCAATTTAAGAAAAAAATAATACTTAAGGTGGAAAAGATACAGTAAGACCCCGCTTAACGCAGAGTATACATTCTATCAAATTAGAGCGTAATAGGGAACAGCACTAAAAGAGGATACCTTAACATGTAAATAATAGGGTAAGGGAAAAATGGATAATTAGTCTCCAGTTTAATGCCTTTTCTGGTTTTTCATTTCTTGTTTTTCATTATCACCTATGAGTAAAATTAAATACCATAATATTTGTCACAGTTATAATTGTTGTAGTATTATATATATTTGTACTTACAATAATGTCAACAAATGTTTCAAACGATAAAAGTGCGTCTGTACAACACCTCACCAAACAAGAAACGACAGCACTGCTTCGGATGTTATTTACATATTTGGAAACATAGAGAATCCCTGTGTTAAAATAAAAGAGCACTAAACCGAAACAGCGCTAAGCGGGGTCTCATTGTGTTTTTTCATCTAAAATTTAAGATTTCAATAACTAATATAAGAAATTTTTTTCTTAAAGCTGGAAAAAATTATTCTTAAATTTACAACATTTTTATTATTAAAATAATTTTCTAAAAACAAGGATAATTTTTTAAATTAGGTATTTTGATCTTGAATTTAGAATTTTTCACAAATTATATTAATTCTTTTACTAGTTTTAAGGAAAAAAGTTAAAGGCTAAGTCTACACTAAATTTAAGTAGAGAAAATATTTGTCACATATAATGAAAAATCACACTCCTAAAGTAAGTATTTTTTTTTCTTATTTTAAGAAGTTCATTTTTAACAGTGTAAAGTGTTTTAATATAAACATAATTAAATTACCAGTACAATTTTAATTTATTTTATATGGGTACTTGATTTAACTAGTAAAAATTATATTCTTGTTTTAAAAATGCTTTAAAGCAAACGTTTCAACAACATAATATATGTTTTAAGCACTTTTGGCTTGCAGGGTATTAATGTTTTCTTTCCTTTTGTAATGGAAATATTTGTAATTCACAAGTTTCTTTCTTGTTTTCAATTTCCTATAAATTTTCTTTACGCATCAAATAATTTAATAGATAAAAACAAGTTAAGGAGCGTTTATATATATAGAAATTCCCGTTTAAGAAATATATAGAAAAAAAAATTTATTACTCAATTTGAACATTAAATTTAACTTTTTACACTACTTCAACTCAGATTGGAAATTCTAAATTATCAATAAATAGAAACATATTGACTTGTGCCGATTTAGATTTTTCTTACTCAGTCTCAAGCTTTTTAACAAATAAAAAATTCTTATATTGATATATCACACAAATACACACAGGCTAATTTTATATATATTTATATACACATAAAATGGTAAAATAAATATTTATTCTAAATAAATTCAAGTTCCATTAACTCCTTATATTTTCCCAACCGCATTTCTACTACTGAAAAATCCAGGCACAAATTCAGAAAAAATCAATCAAATTGATTGAAAGCACAGCACTATTATCAATCAGATACATTTTTTTACAAATAAAAACATTTATAAAACAGTATAAATTACGTTTAAATACAAAAAATCAATATTTAATATTTTGAAATTCTAGAGAATTTTTTAACAATTCAATTAATGACAAATTTTGTAATCAATTCAAAAATTTTGAATTACAAATTTGTAGAAAACTTTTTCTATTCGAGTTTAGATTGAATACTTTTCAATATTCAAAAATTTGGAACCATTATTTAATCAATCTACAAAATTTTTACTTCTTTCGAACATTATAGTCACTTTCAAGATTAACATTATTCAAAGTTTTATTCTTAAATGAATTGATTTTCTTGTAGATTATAAGAAAATTCGAAATAAAATTTCAATATTTTAGTTAACAAATAATTGTTTCCCTGAACAAAAAAATTAAGAATTTCAAATAAATTAAAGAAACTATTAACAATGAATTACTTTTCTATAATGATACAAAATTAAAAAAAAAATTGTATATCTTTTAAAAATAACGGAAAAAGTTTATAATCATTTGAACAATTATTCGAAATTATTTAATAGTTATTGTTAAAAAATAAGAGCCTTAATATTACTAAATCAAAAAGAAAAAAATACTAATATAGGCAAAACTTGATTTCATATATTTGAAATTATTATTTTAACAATAAATTCTATTTAAAACAGCTGTTTTGATTCTAGAATCAAAATTTTATTTCTAAAAACCAAAATATATTTGTCACTATTTGATAATCTAATTTTTCAAAATAGTAAAATAATTGGAAATTAGTTAGATATACAAGAAATCGTAATAATGTAGTTCAGGGATGAGTAACATGCAGCTCGCGGGCCACTTGTGACCCGCTAAACATGTTTATGTGGCCCGTTAAGGGTTTCCAAAATTTAATTTATTTATCAACTTTCTTCTATAAATATGTTGCTATAACACTATCTATTATATAAAATAGTAATACATATTAAACTGGAACAATTTTTGTGACGAGCTACTTATACTTCGATGACTTTTTAAAGCATTCAATACAAGCGCGTTACGTCTGTGCATATTTGTGTTTATCTCTGTCATATAGTCAGTTGTCAAATAGAAATTTTAAAAGTTCTTATGTTTCTTGAAAAACATGAGTACAATGTTATTGTCAAAAAGGTAACATTGGATCTTTTTATTCAAACAATTATTTTAAATCATGAAATTAATCAAGACTGAGTGATGCACGATTAAAAAACTGCGTACGTGGAGCTATTTCATCGGTTACGACGTATTTTGATCAGCTTGTATCGAAAAAACAGTGCCAAATATCACATTAAAATTTTCAAACAAATTTGTTTTTCTGTTATTCTTTTGCCTTATTTTGCATTAAAATTAATGTGTGAAATCTTGACTTTTTCTAAATTTTATGTTTATCTACTCTAGTGTTTATTAAGAATAAAGCTTTGTAAGTTATTAATTAGTATTACTTTTTGTGCGCCCCGTCAAAAAAAATTTAAAATTTAAAATGGCCCATTGATAAAAAAGGTTGCTCATCCCTGTTGTAGTCGAAAGATAAGATGGGGATAGCAGTTCTGTGTGAGTACGTGACGACAAAAAAGAAAACTTTTTTTGAGCTTTTGCTTCTCACATTTTTTAAAAATTTAAAAAAAAAGAATAAAAAAACTACAAATGTTTAGTTTTTTACAAAAGCATTTTTTGTGATCATTTAATTATGATATATTAGTTTTCAAAGAAAATTAAACTAACGAAATTTGTAAAAACTATCATTTTTTATATTACAAAATATAGTACAAATTTCGAAATTTAATTTCAAATCTTAATTAATTTTTTGCTTGTACAAGTTATCGATGTAGTCTCACATTTTGATATCAATAAGCTAATATTCAATGAAAACACAGCTGTACACGCTATGTGACATCACATGACTGGCAGAAACCAAGAATCATGGTAATATAAAATGAGGAGTATATAAGAGGTTAAAAAGTCGTCATTAATATAAGTTCCGTAAAACTGCTTTGATAAAAACCACTAAAATACTTTTTAAACAGAAATTTCCATTTAGTTTTGACCACTAGAATTCCATTTGGAAAATTGCTTTTGGTTTTTATTTATTTATTTTTCCCCCTTTAAAATATTTATACTTTAATTTTAAGCAGTAGTATTTAAACTCTTTTATTAAAAGTATTTAAAAGTTTCTTATAGCAAAATGATTAATGATTAATAATTTTGGCCTAAAGTCATTAAACAAATTCCAGTAAAATAAATCATTATAAAAAGACCATACACCATCTACAGCTAATTAATTTTCCAAATAATTTGTACTTGCAAATCACATTTAAAACATTAAGAAAAAATCGTCACAGAAATATCTAAAGACATTTGTACAAGAAAATTATATTCTGACCACATTATGACGTCTATAGACATCGCATTGTAATGAACTTATTAAATTCGTCAAAGTGAGATGTCTATGAACTTCTCAACGAAAAAAAGTTTATTTCAGTTACAGTGTGTTGAATTTAAGTAATTCATCCGTTTTCTCTCAAATTTGTTAAAATGCGACGTCTATAAACGTCACAATGCAATCACTCAAAAATCCTAAAAAACGTAAATAAAATATAAATTAATCCAGAAAAGTAACTTAAGATGAAATCGGCCACTAACAGTTAAAAACTTTCAATTACATTTGTAATTAACAGTTTCAAAAATAATAATTTTATTCGTCAAAATGTGACAAAATGTAACATCGTATAATGTCGCATTAGAAGCCTCATAGGTACACAATATGACGGCTCTTTGACGTCTTAAAGTGAATTAAAAGTCTGTCACTATGACATATTTAGACGTTTATAGAAGTCGCAGAGATTTCACATAATTATGGATATATCTCATTGCGACGCCAACCAACCATTTACCCTTGCAGTGATATCATTGAGAAATTCCTAAAACTCATAGTGAGAATACAGAAACATTACTGGATATCACAATGTAAGAATCAAAGATCACTTTACAGATTAAACTCATTGTAATAACACTGAGATTAGTTTTTTTTAAAGTGATATCATCCTCACTTCTTCTTCAAATTTTATCAACAGGGTTGTTCCTGAGTGTTCACATGCTTTGCAGCGAATTACAGTTTATAAAATAAAATTGACTCTAAATAATAGACTCTAAAAAATGACTAAATAATTAAGTTGACCACAAATTACTTTTTTGTTTTTTCTCTTTGCGGGTATCAAAGCTGTCATCATCACGGTTATCATTGTCAGATTCGGAGGACTGGTCAGAGCTTTCGATCCACTCGTCCATTTCAGAGATCTTTAAATCATCGTTGGCACGTCGCGTCGTTGACTTTTTTTTAAGACCAGCCAACGACTTTGTACTGCCATCCAGATCATCATCATTTGCATCATCACCTTTCAGCCGTTTGCGCAACATCAGCGAGAAGTAATTCAAATGCTTGTTGCGCTTTGTGAATTCAAGCTCAGCCTCTTCGGCTGACAGTGCTTTATATCGCTGAATTGGCTGGAACTTATACCACTCTTGTAACGGGAATGCTTCAATCGCACCGTCAGCAGCATGCGTAAATACATAGTAGGCCGCATTCTCAGATACACCACCTTCGCGAATACCGCGGTACTTTTTGCCAGCTACTTTCAGCAGCCACGGGTGATCTTCTGGCCTCTTTTGAGTCTGCTGTCCGTATTTACGTTTACGCAATTCATCTCGGTTTTCTCTTCCGAATTCTGATCCGGCACCAAATCTTAACAAAAATCGAAAATTTTAGTAAATTTTTCCAACTAGAATAGTACTAAATAATTACGAACTTTGGTTGTGCCGGCTCTTCGTCTGCAACCGCTTTTACTTCTCGCACATTTTCACGTTCCATTTTAACGTGATTCCATTTCGCAAAATCAACTGTTTCACTAAACCGCATTATATGGTACTTTTTGTTTGTGTTTTTCGGACACCGTACAACATACTCTTGCTGATTTGTGCTCATTACACCACAAGCAAACGAAAATTTTAAGTACGTATTTTATCCGCGTCATAGACTAATAAAGTAGTCTGTGATCCGCGTTTAACGACGTCATACATGAATCACAGATGCAACACATATATGACACAGCACAGAACTAATATCAAGTTAATTCAAAAAATCACAAAAAACTTTTTTTTAAAGTATATTTTCTTATAAAATAATATATAAAATAGTTGTTTATGTATAAACATGCAATTATAAAAAACTATACTCAGTAGCGAAATAATTTTGTGCCATAACAAAAGAAAAAAAGTTTTTTTTTCTGTTAAAATCTTGTTAAAAACTTGTTGCAACGACTGTTATAACAACCTTTTTAACAATTGTTAATTTCCTATTTGCATTGACAAGTTAATAACAATGTTAGAGGAACAGGGTCGGTAACAGGTTAGTAACAAAATACTAATGAGTATCGGAATTGTAAAAAAAAGGCTGAAATCGTGACTCTTTGAAATTTTCGTGAAAGAAAAGCTGAAACCGAAAGGTTTCAATGTCCCTTCTCATTTTCCATTACTATTTATTTACAAAACATTCCTATAATGTGTCATATTTTTTCACGACAATTTCGAAGCTCATTAATATTTTATTACTAACCTTGATACCGAACTTTTTGATTTTGAAGTGTCCACTTTCAACCCCAAACGAATTAATCCTTTGAGGCACGAAGTTTTAGAAAATAAAAATACTCATATCGTACAGAAATTTTATATCGCTCAAAATTAAATAAAATTGGGGTATTCCAATTAGTAAGATTATAAAATAATATAAAAACATGAAAAATATAAATATTCTGTTATTAGTTATATGATGGCACTTATATAGTCCCATCGTGGGTTAACACACATCAAAAAGGTGGGACATGTTTAATACCAATATGCCTTTAAAAGTTAACTTACGAATTTCATATGTTTTTTTTAAATCCCAAAATATATGTAATCAAATGAAGGTGTTTTGATCAAAATCGACATGACACACCCTCGGACAATTCCTTATTAAAAATTTTTGTAAACTATTATTGCACAGGTATAAATTCAAAATTTACAAGTTAAGAAGTGATAAAAATTTCATTTTTATTTAGATAAAACACTTTAACTTAACCAGGGTAGCGAAAAAGCGTCTTTAAAAGATTACGACGTAAATAAATATTTAAACATCTTGGTAAATATTTTAAAAAGCCCATGATTTTTACAACGAGCACGGACGAATATTTTTACACAAATGTGTATTTTTTAAATTATTATCACGATGTCTAAATAACTATTAATGCTTTATGTTTAATGCTCAGTTTATCTTTTATTCGTCCATGGCATAGATTAGGGCTTATAATCGGAGGAAAATCGAAACCGATAAACCGGGTTTTTAACAATTTTCAAAAACCGATAAATTAGAGGTTTTCAATTTAACCGGTTCTTAAAAATTTAATACCAAAAGCAACTTTTTGCTAACTGAATCAAATTTTTATCGATTTGACATGAAAAAATGTCGCTTGTATTCCTTTTTTTTCGCCAATTTGATACAAATGAATTGACGCCGCACTTTATAATTCAAAATTCTGTCCAATTGGTAGTGTTGTCTATACGTAACAAGTGGTGCTATAAGAATGAACTATTTCTCCTTAATAAGAGTTTTTGTCTAATATATTTTCAATTTTTCAGTTTAATCAGTTGTCTATCGAGCTGTGTAAAATAAGTTTGTTGTGAATTACTTGAAAAGCTATTGATCGCTGGGGAGTCGCAATACCGTGAAAAATTTAATTAAACAATTCGGCAATGTTCCAGTCTCAATATAGATGCTACCGAAACAGATAAAATTTTAGATATTTTATGCTATCCCAAGGAAAATAGTAAATGTTTTAATATTTCGCTGTTAAATACGTAATCGCTTTTAAAAAAGGAAAGTTTTTCAAATTTTCGAAAAATTCAAAGCTTTAAAAAATAATCTGATGAATTGAGGGAGCCACGAAAAAAAAAAACGATTATTTAGGGAGCTGCAAACCGGAAAAGATTGGGAACCTCTGGTATAGACACATAAAAATACTGGTTTTCGAATTTCGAGTTTATTTATGATAATAAAATTTTGTTTAATTTTAATTTGCTTAGATCACTTAAAAACTAGTGAGTTTGTATAATTTTAAATTTATTTTAAACACCTTTTTAGCTGTTTTTTGTAACATCGAAATTGATTTAGTTTTTGGAGAATAATAAAACTTTAATTTCTATATATTAAATTTAGCTACTTAGGTTGTTAACACTATTTTTTAAAAATAACAACACTTTGGGTAGAAAAATATTTAAATATTTCTATATATTTTCATACATATGTTTAAAAAATAATCAATTTACATTCCAAAATATTGTCATCGTTTAAAAAAAGTATTAATTTTTATTAAATATTTTTTACGTTTTTTAAAAAATGCTATCGGGGAATCAGTTGTTTTTATTAACTATTATTTTTACAATCATATCTTCAACTGAATGCACTTTAGATGACTTTCAAGAGTTGTTAATAAATTACGAACATAGAGCCAAAAATGTGACAAATTTTGCAATGTCGCCATTAAGTATAAAGCGTGTTATGAACACTTTGAAATATCCGAATTCATCTGAATGCTCTACACGAGTACGTATTATAATAACAAGAATTTTAAATAATACTGATTAAAACCAAATCCAGATCATGGACGATGATTCTTGGAAAGAGTTTAATATTATAGTTTATGATGAGAAAATGTATAACTTTACCGAATGCTTAAACGATGAAAGCGTAGTTTTATTTTTAAAGAAGTCGTACAAGAATATTGACCAGTTGTTAAACGAACATAAAATGGGAAACGCAACTTTATTTGTTATAAATATGGTGGGCATTGAAAATATAACTTTTGAAAACATTCAGAAATCGAATAAAATTAATAATTTTTACGCAAATGGTACTGAAATTCCATCGACATACTACAAAATTTTAGGAAACTTTTTATATTATGAAGCGAATAATTTTAAAATTGTAAAGATGCCTTTTCGAAATTTGACAATAGATATAATAATGCCGTGTAATGATACGGAAATCGTAGACGTTTTAAAGGAGTTCAACGATGCTGTGAAAATAGATGAGATTAAAAAAGGACTTTATTTTGAAAACTTGGTAGTTAAATTGCCTGAAATTGTTTTACATAGTATTATTGAACTCATGCCAGTATTATGATTTATCAATAATATCAATTGGTGGTATAATCAGTATTTTCCTTAGAGCAATGACGTAAAAGTGGATGCCATTGTTCAAATTTTAATTATTCGATTTCATCCTGATAGCGAAATAACGGAAAACTCGTTAAATGGGACATATTTCGATAGAAGAAAAATCTTTTTCGTGAACCGACCATTTATTTTAATAGTGTCTACAAATGACGAACGTAATCTCATAATGGCAGTAATCAATTCACCAAAGAGCCATAATAATACTTTAATAAATTAAATAAAAAAAGTTGATAATAATTTTCAAAGAGTTTTTTGGAAAATTTTCAAAATTTTAACACAAGTAGCAAAATCACTATTTCGTATAATAAAAAAGTAGTAAAGTACCATTTTAATGGACTAGTCATTTAGTATGCAAATTTCCTACATTAAAATAAGAAATATTAGTGTAATATTTTACTGAATTGAATTTTATATTTTAGAAAGCTAATAGATAAGCTTTGATAAAACTTTCTTCACATTATACTATTTATTGTAAAATATCTATATTTTAATTCTATATTTACTTAACAAATTAATTCAGTTATGTTATAGTGCGTATGATATTTTATACAGTTTTTCATTAAAAAACATATCAGTAACATGAATTTATTCCTTTTTTTCTAAAACCAATCATTATTTCCTTGCAGAATTTAGAGACAAATTATAACCAAAAAAACATTCTGTTTTATCAAATATACTTAATTATTTTTTACACAATTCGATTTAACGCGAATTAAAAAGAGAAAAAATATTCTTTTTAGACGCATTTTTTAGTTTTAGCACACTTTTTAATAATTTAGGAATATTATGTCTATATAATTTTAACTTTTTTTATATTAATGAATTTTAAATATTATTTACTTTTTATAAAATGTTTAATGAATTAAAATGTGTAAGTACGAAATAAATTGCGTGATCTCTAGCAAGATTTTTTTAACATTGTTTACACCTTATTCTCGTTTTATACGGATTTTTCGGGGACGTATCTTCGTGCAAAAAGAAAATAAGATGTAAAATTGTCTACAAAATTATATATGTATGTGAATAAGCTATTATGCCGCAATTTTGGAAGCAAGAACTATGATAAATATTTAAATAAATAAATGTCCAGTGATGTCATAAAAGTTTCAAACTCTAGAAAAATGGCTCTTATTAAAAAAATTGTAACTGACACAATTAAGCAGACTTTTCAAGTTTTAATCGGCCATTTTCTTTTCGAAATTAGAAAACTATCTGATGAAACTAATATATTATCGGACGTTTGATATTGTAATTAGCATATAATTAGCGGTTTTAAATATATGCCTAATTTTACCATATGTATTAAAGTGAAAAATTTTTGATCATAGCTTTAATATAACTTCTGCCTTAGTTTGTATAAGTAAAAAAAATATAATCGCACAAAAAAAAATTTTCGATATATAAATCCGTTATTTATTAATTTGAAAAACAAGCAAAAGTAGCTTACATAAGTATTTAAAGTGTAGTATATTAGATATATGTTGAATACCAATAAAGTACATATTTTACAAGTGCATATTACCTTAAACCAGTGATTTTCAAAAACGTCCCGCTTTTTAGAAAATATCATCATTTTTTATTTTAAATATGTTATAAAAATATATTACCCATTATTTATTAAATATTATGATGAATATAAGGGAATAAAATATAATAAAACACATGCAGAGTAAAGTAAATTAGACAATATACCGAGTTAGATTAATTTGACGGTGTTCGATCACTGTCATTAGGTCTTGGCTTGATACAGATAAGTATTCCCAGAATATTATTAAAAATTGTTAAAAAAATTAGCATCAAAGAGAATTTTTTTACACTTTATCTCGTATTATCAAATTCGTGTAAAAAATAAATGTGTATGGATATAAACAATAAACTATATATAACTAATTTATAATTTTCATTTCGTGTCATTCTGTCCCACATTGATTCAATGAAAATGTAGTCACTTTACTCTGTGATGAGTTATTCATTATGTTTGATAAATCTATACTAGGGTTTTAGTCTATTAATATAAACTATATTTTGAAATTACAATATAAATTTAAACGTGAATTCTTCAAACGTGTCTTGTTTTAATTCAAATTGAAAAATGAAAGAAAGATAAAGTTTTACTTATAGAGTTGTTGCTTAAATGTAAAACTTATATGGTTGCTATTTACTCCGCTTTTTAGGAAACGTATTAAATAAGTAACAGAATTTCTTTTTTTTTTCTACTGATAAAAAATACACTAAATACAAATATTTTACAATGGCTAATATATATTAGTGTAAATAAAGTACCCTTTCATTTACCGTTAATCTTATTTAAATATCTCAAACAGATGGCGCAAAATAATATTTTCAATTTTCTAAAAAAAA
>AGDA01047575.1:0-14513 GCA_000281935.1 Mengenilla moldrzyki | reverse complement strand
AATTTTTCAACGCAAAATTATTAAATGATTCGCGGTATTGAAAAATTTTTATTAAAATAAAAAAGAACTTAATAAAATTAAAAAAATATATAACAATGTTAATAAATTTTGCTTTTTATTTTATATTTTATTAAAATTTTTGTTAGATTTTAATATTATATTTTTACTAATAAATAAATGATTTTCTCCGTGTATGAAAAGAACAAGGTTTATTGGAAACATAAACATGTATAAGCATGTTTAATG
Organism: Mengenilla moldrzyki; assembly: GCA_000281935.1. Classification (NCBI taxonomy): domain Eukaryota; kingdom Metazoa; phylum Arthropoda; class Insecta; order Strepsiptera; family Mengenillidae; genus Mengenilla; species Mengenilla moldrzyki. The sequence continues at coordinate 14,267 of AGDA01047575.1, read as the reverse complement.
GTTAATTGTATAATCATAGTTTATTAATTTTATTAATAATGAATTTATAAAGTACTTACATAATTCAAGTTACAATTAAAAATTCTTAATTAAATTGTACATATAAATAATGATAAATACTAATATCTATCTGTAAGCAAATATTAATTTTATTAATTTTATATAAAATTAGCTTCATAATAATAAAATTCTTGCAAGGTTAACCTAAGTAATATTATAATCTTTTACCATAATATGGAATAAAGTTTCTGTAAAATATTGACCTAATATTGGTATTAGTTTTTTACAATATTCCATACAGTTTGTATATAATATTAATCTAATATTGTACAAAATTTTTAATCAATATTAGATTCAAAGTTATTACAATTTTGGGCTAATATTCCCAATATCATGTGACTGCAAGGTAATAACAAATTGTTAAATCTTAAATTGTTATTTTACGGTTTGTTAACATTTAATTGGCATGGTCGGCAGGGAGTAGACACATTTTTGTGAATTCTGGTGTAAATGAAACTTATAAATGTTAGTAACTTTTTTTTCCAAATAGAATTTCGATAATGGAAAAGATGTGTTAGTAACATGTTATCGACGCGCTTTAACTTATCCACTATATCGGAACTACAAACTCTGCCGACAAATCGACAATGATCTCAAAATATTGCTGAAACTTGGCCGCAAATTTGTTATCAAGTGTTTGTTGGAAATACGAAGCTTGTTCATCGATAGTCGTAGTTCAGAGCCACGATATATTCTTAACGATCTTTACGTCAATGACTATTTGTTATTCGTACAGAAGGTTCATGATGAATATCTGAATGATTTATTGAAATTGGTTCGCAACGTATCTGTTTCCAAGCGCGATGTCGACTTGAATATCGAACAAATTGACATAAGCGACAGTAACGAAGTTGTTAACGAATTGATCGAGAATTTCGATCAGCTCGATTTCTAAGTGTTTTTCGGCGTTTCTTCAATCAGTGCTTAATCTCTCTTTTAATATCAGTGTGATAGAAAGTGTCTTTGTTTTTAATTGTTAGACGTTTTTAATCGTTTTCTCTTTGTTTTCCTATATTTCAAAGTTCAATTTCTTTTCTAAGCGGATATTAGGTCGTATAGTCTCTTACGTATTTTATACTAAACTACGAATTAAAATTTAATAGTCTAGACATGTTTATTTCTAAATATTACAGATTGGTTTGTTAAAAATTAAAAATTTTGATGCGTTGTAAAATCGATTTATTTTAAGCTTACACAGAGAAAATCATTTTTTTAATGTCTTAAGAACAATTTCTTAAAATATAACAGTAAAGAAATAATTTAATATGATGAAATCTCTAATATATCCGAAAAATTTCCTCTTAAAAAATACGTTTCTTTTTTTAAATTTCAAACGTATGGTCTTTAAATAAGGAAATGAGTGCAATTTTGTTATACTAAAAGAAAAATTTCTTTACCGTCATATTTTAAAGATTTAAAAAATTTGTAAAATATACGTCTTAATACCGCTTAGAATTAAAAACGTAGCGTATTGGTAAATTTCACTTTTAGGTACTAATTTTAAATACTCTATATTAATGTTGGCTGAATTGTTCTCATTTGATTAATACTTTGTTTGTTTATTTCTTTTCAGTTTAAAATGTTATTCCAATTGCTGCATTATTGTAGTAGTTATACCAATACCTTGTAATCTCCCGAATTCTATTTAAAATATAAGAAGTTAACTATATATTTAAGTCTATTATAGTTACTTTAATTGTATACTATACTACTCGAAGTAGTCCTAATATATTTTATCTAAAAATCACTTATTTTTCGACCTTATTAATTAAATCAATAAAAGAATGCTTTTAATCAAATGAAAACAATTTTATGAACATTTTAATATAAAATATCAATGTTTTTATGTGAGGTAACTCTAACGAGATTACTCAGTAAGCAAAAATAGTACACTGAGAAAAAAATTATAAATAAAAAACGAGTGTTTCCATTTTTTTAAAAAACAAATAGAAAAACAAACTTATAGCATTGGACAATATTTAAAAATTTTAAACATTTTTTTATGATTTTTGTACAACTTTTTCTAAAATAGTGACTTTTTAAATGTCTTCTTTCGTAACAAAATTAAAACTCATTTAAGGTGACAAAAAACGTTTATATTGATTTTCTAAATCATTTTTCCTACGTGCCATTTCATTCGTATTTTTCTCAATTTGAAAATTATGCTTCATATTTAAAATGAAGTAATTGGCGGGTGACTCACTGCGCTTCTACGACATTATTTGTTTTCTAATAAGCGTTTCGAAATAAATGTGCTAAGGAAGTGCGATACCATTCGGTTTAAATCCTTGATTTCGATAAAATATTAACCTATGAGTCTGGCGATTACATAAAAGTTGGCTGTCAGCATTCAATTTTCATACGTTCCAAAATTATTTCTTTAATTGTAGTAGAACATAGTTTTCTGTTTTATGTTTCTAAAATTTACAACTTGCTATTTCATATTTTTCCAAATTTGAAAATTATGCTTCCTATTTGAATTTAAACGAAGAAAAGACACATTGCGTTCAAATAAATTTGCCGAAGATTGGTTGCAATCTAACAAGGAAACGTTTTCAGGTGTTCCACTTCGATTTTTTTCAAACTGCCCTCATTCGATTCTTAATACTTTTGAATAACATAAGAAATCCCGATTGTGCGGCTTTTTGTTTGGTGTGAGATAGAGGACTCAAAATTAAACCAATAAAAAACATATTTATTGATATTTTTCGTAAGGGATTAATTTTAGAGAAAATGACTTTTATAAAAAATGTGCAAAATCAAGAAAGCCTTATGACTGTGGGGCTAAAGGTTTTCAGCTATAAGTATTTCAGTTGAAGAAAAGAACACAAAAATGATTATTTTAAATACTGGCAACACTGGTTGTCCTAAAAGGCTATTATTTGGTTTTATTATTAGAGGTTAAAATAGCTTTCATTTGATAATGTTTGAGTGTAATATCTATCATACAAAAGAAAATAATAGCAAAATACTCAAAAAATTACGAGTTTTTAAAAAATTTCAGCCAATAACTGTAACTGGAAACTTTTAACCCTAGAGTCATAAGGCTTCCTTGATTCTGTACGTTTTTTATAAAGGTAATTTTCCTCTAAAATTAACTCCTTAAAAGAAATATAAATATTGGTTTAATTTTGAGCTCTTTTGCTCACTGCAAACAAAAAAGTCGCACGATTAAGATATTTCATACATTAAAGGGTATTAAGAATCAAATAAGGGTACTTTGAAAAAAATCGCAGTGGGATACTTGAAAATGTTTCCTTCTAAGTTGTAATTTGTGATTAACCAAAAATCTAACCTGGTTGTTCGCCAAAAAAAAGTTTATGCATGTTACGAAAGCTTCATTGCCTTAATAGAAAATCTTCATACAATTTTTCCTGGTTTCTTCCAATTATTATATGTATTTTAAATAAAAAAATTTTATTTATGAGCTTTAGTTTTACATTCTGTTTTTTTAATATAATTTTTTTCTCAGTGAGCAATAATAATTTTTAAATTTTTCTTATTGTTTCTAATTGCTTGTTTAAAAAACAATGAAATAATTTCAATATTTTTCTATTTCAATTATTTTTCTTACGCCACAAACTTTAAGAACGAAATTTTTACGTACATTTTATTAGTTGTATTTCGTGTATTCTTTTCGTTTAATAATTGTTAGAGCAATAATTGTTTACGCTTATACAGGGTGTTGAATGGACGTATCTTGAATCAATTTTGGTGTCTTAATCTAATTTTCTAATTTTTTAAGTACTTTTTTTAGTGGTCTTAATTTTTGTTGTTAATAATCTGTCTTTTATATCTTTTTGTTGTTATAATCGTTATTGTTGCTATCTTTTTAGTGGTTGTTTACATTTTGTTTTTTATTATAAAATTAGACATGTGAAATTAACTAATTTTTGTTTATTGACAGTTAAATGAGTCTAATAGAACAATAAATGTTTTAATGTTATCTTGACTTTAATATTGTTTTTTAATAAGAATTAAACTAAATTCATTCGTAATTTTTCACACCCGTATAGCACAAACCGTGTAATATTTGTGGAGTACTATAATTTTTAAACTAAAAAATTAACGAGATTCTGTTTGTTATTCGTTTAAAATTTCATTGTGAGCCATACCGTTTTGAGACTCTATATGTTGCGTTTTAAACAGCATTTTATCTGTTATTAAACGGTATATTTATTGTATCTTTAAACTTAATATTACACATTTCATTTTATTGTGAATTAAATATTTAATTTATATGTGTATAAAACGTTTATTTCATTAACATTTTAAACACGTGTAAAAGAAAGCTTAAATATCGTTTTTCCATAAATAATACACTTGTATTTTAGATGTCGAAAATTAAGCAAGATTTAAACCGTGTATTCCGCGTTTGTGCTATACAGGCATTTAATGCTATTTCCATTTTCGTTGAGTTTGAAATCAAGTGCTTCTAAAATGCTTGTATCAAATTCACACTTCGTTTAGGCAGTAACTAAATTTAGTGGAAGTTTAAATGAAGTTTGATTTTTGTGCAATTGATTGGTGGAATAATTCCAAATACAATATTAATTATTTGATTTAATTGATTGATTTACACCTTATGTACCAGTGTTATAACATTGTTAAAAAAATTTGTTATAGCAACTGTTAATTTCCTAGTTGTCCAACACCTTTGAAACAATGTTAAAAAACACTAATAGAACAATGTTGAATCCATGTTTTACCCTAAAAAACATTATTTTAACAATACGTTTTTAACATTGTTATAAAACTTTTGGGTAATTAAGAAAATTAACTTGTTGCAAAAAATGTTTTAACAATTTTAAAACACATTTTTAACATTCTGGTACAGGGTAGTTTTTTCTCTATGTTTTTGAAAAGCGTAAACGGAATAAGAACTAAACTCAGAATCTTCGCTTGACTCTATTAAATTCCAAAGCATATTTTGCTTTCTTGTTTCAATTTGATATTTGAGATCTAATTTTGGCTAAAACTAAATTTTATTCGTAAATTTTAATGTTTGAAATGTTTAGAGATCAGGACGAAATGAGACAAGCAAATAAAAATTATAAATTTTTTTAGTTGAGTTCATAACTTTCAGAAAGCTAACTCGTAAAAAGTACAGTAATACTGTTTGCTATTACTAATAAAATTGTTCATTTTCTAAAATCAAGTCGTCTTTTTGATGCAATATTTCAACAGCGTCACTTACTCTGACAATACCCGTCATTGCTAGATTATCTCGACAAACTCTTGTACGCTCTTTGTCAAAAAGTCGCCACGCTTAACTGTTTAACAGTTAAAATGTAAATGTTCTAATTGCTAATTGCTCACAAATCAAAAAGAAAACAGCAAGGTAATAAAATTCACAACGATGATTCGTTTTTGAATTAAGTCCTGCAAAAAAACTATAAAATACAAACTATAGAAATAATACTTTAAAAAAAAAAGTTATAAAATTTCAGTCAATTTATTATAACAAAAAAATGATAAAAAATAACATTAATAAGGGCACTAAAGAAAATAAAAAATCATGAAAAACTACTCTTGTGATAGAATCATACATAAAATTAACAAAACAAAAATATTCAAAGGTATAAAAATTCGATTTAAACACATTGGTTTATTCGCTTTTTGATAAGTATCTCCAACAAAATTTAAGCGTAATAATTATGGCATTTTGTTCAACCGTAACAATGGATGATGTCATACAATTATCAAACATGTTTTTTATGCTTCTCTTTTGAATATGAAAACAAAAACGTGAAACAAGTTTTAAAAATGGAAACCACCATTTCGAAATCTGAAAATGAAAAAAAAATTAGTTTCAAAGTCAAAATTAATGCTGTTCACCCATCGCAGCAAATTTATCTCCTGTTTAATATTATGTTAACACTTCTTCGTAAATATCGAAATTACATAAAGTTATTTTAATAAATAATAGGAGCAATATAAATTAAATTAAACACGAATAACTTTTAGTTGTTATTTATGGTACAGCAAACCATAATTACGCAAAAAAAAATTAAGACAGCGGGTGTATTCAGGAATTGGATTTGTGGATGAATGATTAGTGTGGTATAGAGTTGGTGCAATGAGAAACCTATATATTACGCTAACTAACTTTTTAAACACAAGTAAATTATTATCCCTTTTTCTTACATGGTAATAATCGTCTTAAAAGAAAAACTGAAAAAGAAATGAAAAAAATGTCATTTCGTGTACTACGAAAAAAAATTGTACAGATCGAATCACTCAAAAAAATTTCTAAACAAAAAGTTTAGAAAAATTACTCTTTTTTACGTACAAAGAAAAATCCCCAGTATTACATTTAAATTTTTTTGCCTTTGATCTCATTCGATTAGACATCTCATTGGAATAAAAATGGTGACTCCTATTTGTGCGTTAACACACAAAAAGATAAGTTACGAGGGTTCAAAACTACCACAAGTAAAACATAATATTCTGTTTATTTCGAAATATATTTGTTTATTTTAAAAATGACTATCAAAATGTGTTAATCTAAAAAAGCTTGATAAAGTTCTTCCCGTTTTTTTCATAAATTGTTCTTGAATTGTGGTAAATTTTGATGTATGTTAAAAGAACACAGGGTGCATAATGTAATTGAATAAGTCAAAAAAATATCGCAATGTGGCGCTGTAATCTGAAAATTTATTTTTTTCGAATTTCGATCCTTATCTTGTTTTAGGTTGATAATTATTAGCTAAAAACTAAAAAATAAAAAAAAATAAAAAATTATATTTATAAATATATTAATAAACGTAAATATAAATATAAAATATAAATTTTCACCCCCAAAATGAAAAATTTCTGATTAAAACTAAAAAAATATATTTACAATAATTTAAGAAATTTTTAGTTTTCTTTACTAATATTTATAAATGATCGTTAGTAACCATGTGAAATTACGATTACATAAATGTCTATAAACACAGTTTACCTAGATCGGCAATGGAATTTTTTTCTAATTTCCCTTCGTTTTTATGTTGGTACATGTTTCAAAAAAGTGACGGTATCTTTTGACAGAACCTTCCACACTGTCGCCAAAAAAATACTCATTTGTTTTATTCAACACTTCTTCGAATCCAATTGCAAAATATAAATAAATATAATAAAAATTCTTTTTATCAACTATTTTTTTATTATCTTTCTTTGAAGTTTGTTTAAAAAAAAAGATAATATAAAAAAAATATTTTTGACAACAACGCCGATAATTCATAGAAAAAATACAGTAGCTCCATCAAGTTTTAAAGGGAAAGATAAGGGAACGCTTTGCCGATCTGGGTAATCTATACTATAAATAAAAAACAGTTATATGAAAAATGGAAAAAAAGCAACAAAAAAATAATTAAATAATAATCCAAAAAGAAATTTATATGTAAAACAAAAAAAAAGATAAACAATTTTATTATAAAGTTAATTTCACTAAAACAAGTGATTTTTAATTCTCTTAAATTTTTGAATTTTGTTTTAAAAGCTTTGATTATTTTTGGACACAATTCTAGTTTTGTTACCAAATAACAAAGCCTTTAATTTTATTATCGTGCTTTCTAAAAGCAACATTTTTTTTTAATTATTAAGTGCAAGTCGGTGTGTAATTTGAATTTTAAAAAATGTGTGAGGGATTAAAAGAGCATTAGAACATTGCTTTGGAATTTTATTGCAATTTTTCTTCTATATGCTAATTTTGCGGTCATTAATCTTTTCTTTAACCGTTTGCATATTAGCGTGTTTTAGTAAAGCACAATTGAAAAACGCCAAAGAGTGCGATCGCGCTCCTACGATTACGTGCTGAAAAACACCAACAAGCGTGCTCTCGCTCATATTATTACGTATCGACATAGCAGATGTATCAATATATTTTTTTCTTTTTGATAAAATGCCTTGGCTTTTCTCGACACAAAAACAGAAGAGCGCGAAAGTGGTCCGTAGTCCGCAAACGGTTAAAAGTTTGACTGATTTTTAAACTAAAGATCTTGTTTAAATAAATGAAAGCATTTTTTTTCACTATTTTAAGATAATTTAAATAAGAACAAAGTTGATAATATCTGACAATAAATAACAGAATCTAAAAAATTAAAAAAAAAACAAAAATAAATGAATTGCTATTTTGCTGCACTGGACAAACAACTTACAACTACATACATCTACTAATCTAAGGCATCATGTTTAATTTTCAACAAAAATACAAATATATTTTAAGTGCTTGCATAAAATGAAATTGTTAATTAATAAATTAAGAACACTAATAATTTTTTATATCTAGTAATAGTTAACTTTTTGGACTCATGGATTTTTTTATAGTCAAAAAGTGCTGAAACTCTCTCAAATAAAAATTATATAAAAATTACAAATAAAAAAGCATATTGTTTGACAATTATTTACTGAAATAAGCTGAACAGTGACTAAATTTTAGTAATAACATTAAAACAAATGATATACATCGTTACTACAAGCGAAAAATTCATTAGGAAAAAATTTGTTAATAACGTTTAGTATTCAAATAGCGTAATGTATTGTAAGTATCCACTTACATTTATTTACACACTAGATATGAAAATCACCGCTATTTCATCTATCGAAATTTATTTTAATTTCCATAATAATAAAAATAAAAGTTTTGTTTTCTGTTCAATCTTGCAATAATTCCCTAATATTTTTTAGGAATCCCTGGGAGTTTCCAGACCATATGGTTTATTTTGAAATCCTCGGATATATAGCTGTATAAATGTTTGAGTCAGAAAAGCATCAAATTATAATAATATTATTCAAAAGGTATTCAAATAATCATTAACTCCCCTAGAAAGTTATAATACAAAAACAGATGATCTGTGTTCATTTTAAGAAGAACAAAAGAAAACTAAAAATTTAAATTGGTATCAACCGTATAAAAGTAGTGTCCTCTTTTAATAGAAAGTAAACAGTTGCTACTACAAAAATATTGACAAATTTAAACTTTGTCATTTAATATTTAAAATATACTTGTGATTTTATTTCAAACATGAAAAATAAAAAAAGATTAGTTTCATTTATTGTCTAAATCAATGGATTTATTACAAACCCTTATTTTAGCACCCTCATAAAGTTTCCGAATATAAACTCGACTAATTTTACTGATCAGTTTCATTACGTGATTCTGGAGGTGTTTTTACATTTTCAATTTCGGATAAAATTCGAACAATTTCGGCTTTTTGACTTGTATTCATTTTATGTATTAGTTCGCCAATAATATCGAATGTTATCTCAGGACTTTCCTAAAAAAAATTTATTTTATAGAAACATATATAAATAAGAAAAATAAACTTACATTAAGCAACTCTTTAATTTTACTAATTGCTGCGTCCTTCTTTACAGATTCCAAATTTCTTTTCAATATCGATTTAGTTACGGGTAAATTTTGTTGCTCTATCAACCATTCAACAACACATTCATTATTATCCCACTGGTAAGCCTAAATTGTAAACATAAGACTGTTAACATATAAGAACATACGTCTGGTATTTTTATTAACAATTTAACTTATATTCTATTTTTTAACATAAAAAGAAACCTCAAATTAGTAACGAAATTTTAAAAACAGAATCGATATTTCAAAAAATCGAATTAATATTTTTTATTGATAACAGGATTCCTTTTAAAAAATTATCAATTTATTGAATTCATAAAAAAATTGATTTTAAAAACCCGGAAGAAGGATTTCTAAAAAATATCCGCTATAAAATTATTTTTATTATAATTGGAATTCAAAAATAAAGGAGTTTAGCTAAAATCGTTAAGGTTTCTGCCCCTCATGGAAATTCCCCATTTTCTGGTGAATTAAACTACACATGAAGCCGCATAATATTCAACATATTTTAACTCTATAGGATAATGGGAATATACTTAAAATTAGGTTCAAAGTTCGAAATCTCGTGTTTGCCCATAATTAGTGGAGTACTAAAAACGTACATTTAGTTTTTATAAGAAATTCTTTTGTTGATTAGTGTTATTATTCCTGTTTATATAACGTTGAGTTAAATAAAAAACAAAAATAACATTGAAAACAAAAAGTATAAGAATTCATTTTGAAGAAACAAATCACTTGAAAAATATACTTAAATTTTTGGACTCTAAATTCATAATTTTTTCAAATCCAAATGCATTCATTATTTTAATATACTCTGTATTATAATTAATGTATTTGCTCTATTAATATTGTGTAATTCTCTTTATATTTTTTGTTTTTAGAAGCTTAGGAAACCCGTGTATATACGTACTGCTTAAACTTATGAAAAAACATAAATTTTAAAATTGCTATATTGTAGCAAACTTTAATTGCTTATTTAAGATATCTTTTCATGAAAAGAAATCTATTTTTTTAATTCCATTCAACTACGTGTATTTACGGTGCGCGAGAATAATTATGTCGTTCAATTACTTTATACTCATTCACATTCATGGTTGCGATTTATTAGAATACAATTGATATTTTAGGAGGAAAAAATAATTAGTATTTTTCTTAATTTTTTTTTAAATAATGTTTTTCTCATCATTCAGTGCATCATCACTACGCAATCAGAACACCAACAATTGGGAGAATCCAACAATATACAGAAAAATAAAATCGATTTTAATTCAAGTTAATAAAACTTATATACCTCTGATGCATCTTTGTCCTCAACGAACCAACGTCGTAACATTTCTTCAGATTGTTTCACACTTAAATTAGATCTAACCGCTAAAATCCTATTTATAGCATCATGTTGTAGAAGTAAACGGCGTAAACGCCAATAAATAAACTTTCTAGATTCTTTCCACTTTAAAATATCCTAGTAGCAAATATAAACATTAGATTTGAGCTTCTAAAACACACATTTATACCAAAATAGTTTCCTTCTCCAACATTCGAACAGGTGTATCATGCAAGTCGGCAAATCGGCACGCGATTTGATGATAAATTGGCACTAAATTCGTTTCACGATCGGATATTTGTTTCTCAATATCATCAATTTCATGTTGTTCTGTATCACTCGATGCTTTCAACTTATCTAATTTCGATTTTAATTCTTTCAAAACTGGATCTAGTCTATGCATCGTTTTTAATATATCTTTTTTACGAAACTTTATCTCGACTATACCCTCCGGTTCAAGAACTCCACCTCTATTAACAAATTTTTACACCGTTAATCAATTTCTTATTTTACATTTTGAAAGCTTAAAAGCTTAAAAGCTTTCTTAATATATTCGCACCCACTAACGCGATTTTACGTCTCTCAAAATTTACTTTATAACGCGAAGACAGTGCTATTAAAAAATTTAACCACTAATCCTTATCAAACAAGATTGAAACAAAAAACTTAATACAGTTAACTAAATTTTAAATTTTTACTAGTCTATTGCGAAATTTAGAATAAAGAAGAAAAAAGTATCAGGCGCGAATATTTGGTTATGTAATCTTACATTATACCCCGTATAGAAACTTTTAATAAAGTCACGTTTAAAATATGTTTTTAATAATTTTTGAGACGATTATTGTCAAAAAAAACTTTTTTTAATGTAGTTTTTTTATAAACTTTTTTAAAAATGTCCCACTATAAAACAATTTATAGAATTATCTTATAACTATGAGTATGATACTAAACAAAAAAACAAACTAAAACTAAAATCAAAATTAGATGAAATGAAACATGAATAAATTCATTACTGTTTAAGATGAATTGCTTAAAACAAGAAGAAAAATACTTATTTTAGGAGTGCGGTTTTCCATTATATGTGACAAGTATTGTTTTCTCTTAAAATTACTATAGATTTAGCCTTAAACTTTTCTTCCTAAAACTAGTAAAAAAATTCTAAATACAAAAGCAAAAAAACCTAATTTCAGAAAAATTCTCCTTGTTTTTAGAAAATTATTTTAAGACTAAATATCTTGTAAATTTAAGAATAATTTTTTTCCAATTTTAAGGAAAAAAATTTATAGTAAGCATCGAAATCTTAAATTTTATAAAAAAAATTCTTATGCGCCGTTTTATGTTTTATTTTCCCCTCAAATTGAGCAGTCATGTTCATGAGTGATTAAAAATATTTTTTGATAACTTTAAAATAATCAAAATATCACTCTATTTTTGATTATTTTACGATCGTTTTAAAAACTAATTGGCTGTATGAGACTTTCAAAATCATTAATTTATATAGAATACAAACCTGGATTCGGCATCGGCATACATTTCCATATATCGTTCATTAATAGTAGGGTCGACAACAGCCCAAGCACCGCCTCGAAGTTCTCCATTAGGAGGTATATAAACAATAACTGGATTAGAGTACTGACGCAGTGCATCAACAATATAAGCACCGAACTTCATGACTTGTTCATACATGTCTTTCATACCACCGCTGAAACCACGCCAATTTCCAAAAATAATCAGCGGCAACGATTCTCGTCCAAAGTCTTGAATCGCCTGTGCCGTCTTGAATGCCGAGTCCGGAAACCACACCTGGCCCGCTTGAGATACTGTTTTAGCTTCTGAATCAATATTAGCTGGATCTGCCGGTAAGCTAACTTCTACGGTACGAGTCTCAACTGCAATCACACCAACTGGAATGCCACCAAGTCGCGCGCGGCCAACAACCACAGTTTGCGCCCATGGACGCATGATCTCTGACCACGAACCACGATCAAAAAACCCTGATTGCCATCCTTGACCTCCTTCCGGATCTAAGCGACCTTCCAACATATGACGCGGATCATATGGTGTCTTAGGCGGCATAAAGTCAATTTCTCGATCAATTGGATCTGCAGTTGGCACAATAGGTAAAGGGGACATTTTATCTTTTGGCACATACGACAACCACTTTAAAATCGTATATACACCCATTAAATCGGACGGCTCAACATGGTGACTGATTCCGTTATTGTGCATAATCTGCACTCCACCCAACTGATTATTAGATGTATACACTTCAAGACCTAACAACTTGTTCAAAGCACTATACCCAGTTAAAATAATGTGTGAATTCTCAATTTGTATCAGTCTTTGTCCCAGCCGTACCAAATAAGAACCGATACCGATAGCTCGGCAAGATACCATAGAGATCGTGACAATTTCTTGGTAAGCCTGAGAAGTTTCGCCGGCAATCATACCGGCACAACGTAAGTTCTCCACGCCCAAAGCGTCGTCCTTGCCAATCACATCTGTTATTTTGTACCTACTTTCACCGTCGTCATCAAGTAACGTTGCTCTTAACGAGTTTGACTGGCTAAGAGTTGCAAAGTCATCCGGCGTCACATACAAGTATTTAAAGCCCCGATCAGGCATTGAGCTATCTTCCCATGCTACTCTGAACAACGCCTTCACTTCCTCAGCTAGTCCAATACGTGCTCCACTATTGGCAGCAATATATATACGCGGTATTTTCAGCTCACGTGCCAACTTACTAGCTAAATAAAAGACTTTGTCTTCGCGCGGTCCAAACGAACCAATGAGAAACGTAATATCGTTAGCGATTACAATAACATCTCGACCACCATACTTATGATACTCAGGCGTATACAGGGTCATTTTCCAAGCTACAATGCCAACATTATTCTCACCCGGCACACGTTTTTGCTCCGTAAGTCGTTTCTCTGTTTCAGGATCAAGCACCAATTCTATCAGCTCTATCAATTTATCTGGAATACGAACGATTTCGTTGTTTTGACTCTGACTGTATTCTTTCCAATGTTTCTCGACCATTTGACGAAACATGTCTGGAATGTCGTACACATACGTAGTACCAGCTGATTGAGCTTGAAAACGTCGCTCTTGCAAATAGTCTTTGGCAAGGTACGGTGTTGATATGGGCAAACCATGCAACGGACCCTGTTTCGGGCCATATGCTTCGAATCTATGCATCAAATTCAAAATTAATAAATTTTCATTTTACCATAATGTAAATACACGTTGCAATATTAAAACTATTTGAAACCCACACTAATTTAGTTTGTTAGATTCCAACGTATATACAGGGCGTTCAAATAGATAGCGAACAGTTCTAACGCTTAGGAAAACCGTTTGATATTTTTCAAAGCAATTTTCAATTTTAATCATAAAAAAGACGGCAATTAGTGTTATAAATGCTCAAAGTGTTCTCCATCTTTCTTCAGTATCAACGGTTTTTTTGGTACCTTGTACCTTATTATCATCTTCTACGTTCCACAGACACTGAAATTTTTTAATCAGACT
>AGDA01047574.1:0-17080 GCA_000281935.1 Mengenilla moldrzyki | reverse complement strand
CCCAAGGAAAATCCTTCTTGTGGTACAATGTTGACTACTCACGCTGCACAGCCTTAATGTTTTTATTATTTTGGTAATAGGATTTCATCATAGAAATTCGCTGTTCGATGCTTGTACTAAACATTTTTATAAAAAATAACAAAGCACTCAAAAAAAGACACGTAAGTAGTTTTAGAGATTGCCGTCTTTACTCTTGAAGAAACCCCAAACATGAATTTTTTAGCTCCGCACAAACTTCTACAGTAAGCTTTGAGACTATGCTTTATCTATTTGAACACCCTGTAAATCCCTGCAAACTAAAAACAGCTCAAAATGTTAGAAAACTCACTGTGATATTGTCATAAGTTTTGGAATATTACGAAACCCATATAAAATTTGAAGTTCAAAGTTATCATTGGACTTGTATAATTTGAATTATAAAATATAAATTTAAACTTCCTTTTAAAAACCGTATAATAAAAACAGAAATCTTACAATTTTTTTATGTTTTCTTGTGATATTCGATTGTGATTTTATAGTAAGTCTCATTAATGATATACCGGCGAGATTGGATTCTAATGGGTTCAGGGTACTTCTATAAAGCTCACGTAAAACTCAACGTAATGTAAGAATAAAATTTTAGACAATTAAATTGAATAGTGGGAGAACAGAGGTTACGGATTCCTGGTCTAATAAAATCGCAATATTATAATCCAAAAATTTTCACTATAAGTTTGATTTTAAATATATTTTCAGTATAAGTGATTTAAATTGGTATTTTTAATCAATTTTCAAAAATATTTCACGAAAAATGTTTTAAAATCATTGTTTTACAGATATTTAACAAGTTAAAAAATGAATTTAAGTTTTAAAAAAAGACTTATACCACGATTAATACATATCTTTGACTAAAATTCTAAATACAACGTGTTCTGTAAAGTCAGTAGTTTCCAAAGTAATCTCTATGGATTCCATAGATTACTGGTATTATACAAAGGCTTCGCGAAAATTGATTCAGTGGTCCTATAGAAACGCCAGGGAGTCAACATAAAGTATATTAGAGAAATACTCAAATTTTTAATATAACCATAGTCTTTTTTGTTAAATACGGAACAGTTTTTATTCAGTAGTTGCAGTATATTGTTTAAGTATTGAACGTTATGTAATACTTTTTGTAAATAAACAATAGCTTGCATACACATTAGTGTAAAGAGCTTGTTTCAGTATTATTATTAAAATTAATTATTATTCAATAAAACGTATTTTTTAATTTATAATTTTTATACTATGCATTTATATAGTTTTTTTTATTTCTGGGTCCATAGAAAAAAATTGGAAGCCACTGTATAAGCCCAATCATAAAAAACCTTACCGAACAATTCCGGTATTTGGATCTGTAACTTCTGTATACATATTAATATCTAAATAATAACCGCTATCGTTAGCTAAACATAGTCGTAATGGAATCTTATTAGAGCTAGGCGACTGTCGAATAATCATCCTCAACTCTGCTTGAAGCACTCGTAATTTCCACAGCCTTTGGCCATATCGAATTACCATACTGGTAACAGCTTCTTCGATTTTAGCCGGATCCATAATAACAGTTGGCACAAAACTCAAAAAAATGTGATTGCAATCGGTCCGTTTACTATGTGGATGTGAGAACGCTACTTCCAACTCGTCCATTGCTTCAAGCAATACGCGTTCACCCTCGTTCTGTAAGTACTCAAAAGACGCTTCCTTTGTAATCAAATCGGAATGTCGAATTATTGAACGAATGAAAAATCGATAATCAACAACTGATTCACGTTTCGACACCTTTGCTTTACCCAAATACAAATGCATTTTTTGATTGGAAGTCGGCAACGCCTCCAATTCATAGTTTCGCATTCGATTTATTTCTAAATGAAAAGCACAAGCGGGCTCTAAATGACGATAAATACGATCCTCCGTGAAGCCATCTCGATGACGATATGTAAAAAACTTTGGAAATTGTTTTCTAAATAATGGAAAATAAAACAGTTTATTCAGATTTTTCGCCACCCTGCAAACTAAAAAAGCTCCTACCATTACAAAACTCATTGTGATACTTTCATAAGTTTTGAAAAATTACAAGACCCGTGTAAACTATGAACTTGCATAGTTGAGTCGAAATAATCTCACGAAATACAACAAATGTGAACTTCATATCGAAGTTCATACAAGAGATATAGCATTTTTACAAATTGTATTCCATGTTTGTACTGTGAAATTCGTTTGTGAATACATAATGAGCCTCATTTAAGACACCTGTATAAAACTTATAGAAGCTCATAGCAGCATCACAAATAGATGCGAACTTTAATTATAAGTTTAAATAAAATCACTGTGATATTTATGATTTGCAAAACTATTAAAAAGCGAAAAATTAAAAAACGGACAAACAAATTAGAATAACGTATTTTAAAAAAGTCGATTATGATACATTTTAAATAATTACCAAAACTTACGAACCAGTAATTCGTTAAAGCAAAACTTTAATTTAAAAATTCTAAACAATATTCTCATTACTTTTTTTAATTAAATTTATTTTAAATAAATAACGAAAAAAAAAGATTAAATATTATTTACTTCAATAGATTTAGAAAAAAAATTGCATACTGATACTCTATTATTCGCATAAGAAAATTAAACGGTTAACACATTGATGACACTTGAGCTTATTTCAATTTCAAGTTAGAAATTTTTAAAAAGCCTAGGGCGTAAATTCTTCTTCAAAATTAGTAATGTATAACTTTTGAAAATTGTATTTTATTTCAAGGATCAAACTAAATTTAACTGAAATTCAAATAAAACAAAGTCTAAATGAGATTGTAATGCAATAAAATTATGTAATCCAACTACTTCTCAGAATCAGAAAATAACACTTACTTAATGAGAACAGCAAATGTAACTCTTCGTACACATTTTTGTATCAGTTCCTCCTTATGCTTCAAGCAGAAGTTTTCAAACATTTTACTCAACGTGGAATCGTCGCTATCTGGCCTATCACGAACCGCAATTGCTAAAATATTGATCGGTTCATGAACCTTGAGCAAATCACCATCTTCTAAGGAATTTTTTTTAGCCGCATCCACTGTTAAGCTCACATTTATTGAGGTGCTTAGACGCGATTCTGAACCGGCACCCGTACCACTTGCACTACCCGTAACACCGCCACTTCCACCTTCAAGCGCGCAAAAATCCTTAATTGAAATCGTAGCCGGATTTGTAAAATCTTCCATCAAATCGAAAATTTCATCGGCATATTGTTCAAAGTGAGAAAAACTGTCGAAGGCTGCCATAAAACCCATACGATAAAAGGAATCATAAACCGCATTCTTCTGGTTTGCACTATGCGGCATATTTAACTATAATAACAAAAGGAAAACTTTAAATTTCTGAAAGCAACAATTAAACGATTAAGCAAATTAAACCACATATAACATAAATTCTCAATTCTCAACGTATTTGAAGACGTAATTTGTAAACCAACGAGAACATAAACTCCCTCTTTTTAGTTTCAGTATTTACATTAGAACGTTATTTA
Organism: Mengenilla moldrzyki; assembly: GCA_000281935.1. Classification (NCBI taxonomy): domain Eukaryota; kingdom Metazoa; phylum Arthropoda; class Insecta; order Strepsiptera; family Mengenillidae; genus Mengenilla; species Mengenilla moldrzyki. The sequence goes on along the minus strand of AGDA01047574.1, from coordinate 13,533 downwards.
GTACATTTCTCAATACAAGTGTGCCATGGAACTTATTTGTTTCGAAATCTCAAGGCCTAAAAAATCTATAGATCTTTAGATCTGTTCCCTTTTCAGAACAAAATTAGTAATAAATGTTCAACCATCCACTGTTTGTACTGCTTATCATAATCGAATCGAGAGAAAGAGAGATCAATACTAAATATTTTTTTTAAATTATTAATATTTCTTTTTTTTTTTTTCGAATAGATGATAGTTATAAAAAACGCTTATTAATAATAGCTTTCTTCGCGTAAATATATGCATTTTTATATATGTGTCTATAAAATTTAAATTCGTTTTCACAACACCATAACTACATTGATTCCGAGTAAGTTTCTGAAAAGACTATAAAAAATGCCTTACTTTTTGTTTCAGCCATTTCTCATATCTCAACTCAAATTAGACTAAGTTTGACATAAAAATTTCGTATTTTTGCACACAAACCACCTTTTGAAGGTAAGGAATTCTAAGGAAAACAAAATCAGTATATTCATTTGGCCTCCTCTTACTGTCTTCGGTTCACTTGGTTAAAATATTAAGAAAACATGTAATTTACATATTTATAAAAAAATAAACATATGAGAACTAAAAATTTGGTTCCTCTTAGATATTTTAAGCAAAAACGTAAAAAAAAATGTACTTTATACATTTAAAAATGAAAATGTAAATAAAAAAGAATTTTTGAAAAAATGAAAATTTGAGAAAAAATTGTTTGTCCCCTTGACTTGCACCCTTGTTACGATTGTGGTTATAAACCATTCTCAAGTATACCTAATTTCATAAAGATCGGTCTAGGCATTTAGAAGGAGTACGGTGATAAACACATGGACAGAAGAATTACATATAATTTACCAATGTTACTATTATATTGCAGAATGGTAAAATGCAATACGCAATTTATAAGAAATATTTCTGAGAATTAAGCACTAGATAATGGGCAATTAACATTTAATAGGAAAAAAATATATCTAGTATTATGACACAAATAGACACTAGTGATTTACTTGAGGTATGAACCAAAGAGAACTGAAATTACATAGCAATATGAACAAAAAACAATTTACAGTCTACAAATAATTACAAACACAACGTATAACACATTTTGAGTAAAAAACGTTTATTGTGTTAATAAACATCTAATAAGCGTCTATTTTCGTATGCAGCCTTTTATCAATGAGACAGTATTAAACGCTTAAGAAACAATAAGAAACACATATGTTTTTTTACAAATATAGATTTTTACTGATATTATTCATTAACTAGAATCAAAAAAATTAAGCATTTTATTAAAAAATTTAGTGCTATACGAGGTAGTATTTAAGACATAGCTTTAAAATAAAAAATACCATTACCTGTGTAGGCATGTTGCAACTATCCTCATAGGGCCTTAGACGATTTGGATGAGAAACTGGTAGTAAAAATTGAAAATGAACAATTGGTATTTCGCCACTTAGTTGTAAATGCTGTAAACAAGTAATATCATAACTAGTATAAGCCCGCCTTACATAAACCTCTAAAGCCGCATTACAAACCGCCCTATTCGAATGATAGAAAAAATCGTGCAAAATATCGAAAATCGATGTTTCTGACAAAATTAATTTCTGTAAATTTTCTGGATGAAAATCATGGCCGTACATATCAACAGCCGACAAGAAAATCGATTCCATCTGATTATGGCGTAGTTCATAAGCCGGCTGATGAGCTGCAATCAACACTTGTCTGGCTCGCAATGCGACTCTGGAATGCTCGGATCGGTTAAGTGTAGTCAGTTCGGTCAGCGTTTGTGACAATTCATCCGTCAAACCCGGCTCATTTGACCACAAGTGATCAATGAGCATAGTAACCAGTAAATTTTTCTTCGCCACTTGACTATGCGAAAATATCAATGCTGTTACAGCACTCATATCATCCTTATATCGTTCCCTAATCGCACTCACGCACTTATCATAATGACCATGCTGGAACTGACTTTCAACGTCATAGTAACGACGCAACAAGTCATGCACGGCAGCCTTCATGCGACCACGGATACCATTTCGATATCGTTGCACAAGTTCGATGATCGGCTGCGTTGTCAAATAAAAATTATCTCGCTCGGATCGCTTTTGTAAACTAGCCGCATGTCCGTCTATGATACTAGCAATCTGCTGACTAGGAAACTGAGCTAGGACAGAAGTAACATTTTGCTCGTACAAAGACATCAATTTACGAATCTTTTTTTCGACAGCAACAGGAATACGTCCCTGCACAGTAGAAATAACTTCGCGCAATTCAAACAATGGCAAGTTCGGATCCTTTAAACTGCCTAAGAATTTAAAAAAAAATTAAAAAATTCAAAAAACACTATTCAGATACTAAGCTCTTATACACACGTATTCGTCGGTTTACCCGGTACTTGATTTACCGGATTTTAAATACCAAAAAAATTTTGGCTTTACTTTGTTAGTTTTGCATTATGCCATTAATCATTACTACATTAATAAACGCACTGTTTTAAAAGCTTGTTCAAAATTATAAAGCGCACCTTTTACACGATTTTGTTGTGAGAAATCTTCCTAAAAGTATATCCACCATATAAATCGAAAAACGTGTATCTGAATAAATTTAGGTTTAAAATTACCCATAAATTTTTCAATGATCTCACGAAGACGCGGCGCATTATACGGGTCTGGCAAACAATAGCCATCCAGAGCGTTCTCCAACATAGTTTTGTACTTATTATAACAATGGTTTAATTTTTCCGGCATCGGCATTGTAACTATACCACAATAATCAGAAAATTGGCCTTGGAACGGTTGCGCTTTCGTCACTAGACTAGCATCGTCAAGGTCGAGGGTGGCTAATGTTGATCCTGCATCCAACACTACTCCGGGTCGTTTAAGCAACGTAATCCGGCCAGCTTCGGATACTGTCAACGTCATGACCATCTTCATAACCTCAATTTCAGCATAAGCTTGACCTCGATATACTCGAGATCCATCTTCCACTAAATAATTGATTAATTTCCCAGTGGAAGGACTACGTAACACACTTGGATCATTTTCCTTTTCAAATACACATGTCTGATTGCCAATTACTATCCGATATCTGTCTACTTCTTCTTTCATATATGTGGTATAGGACGATGCATCCAAAGAAAGTAGTAGTCCTCCGTCAGATAATCTATGAACTTCGACTTCTTTAAATGAACAGTTCATTACAAGAAAATACGAATTCGGACCACTTTTAGTTGCTTGAATTCGATACTTAAAGCCGTCACTGATAAACTCCACGTCTACAACATTAGAAAGCATGTTTCCCGCCAAAATTTGGCCTCGTTCTAATGAATTTTGAAACTCACTAAAATTGGTTCCTGGTAATAAAACGAAATTAAATCATTTAGTAAAGAAACATTTTCAAGTTCCAATCAATTTTTTTCCAATAGCTCCCTCATTCAGTTATTCATAAACAAAAACTATGGAAAATGAGAAAATATAGAAGCTTGTAGATTAAAAATCGGTGGTACCCGCTACTATACCGATATTTTAGAATGTGGTCTAGAGTACAAAAAAGTTGGGAACCTATGGGTTAATAGATTTAAATAAAATGGTTTTTTTACATGTTTTTTTAATTCAATGAGAATTTTCGAACGCACCTATATAATGATTTTATTAAATATTTCATATAAAAAACTATTCATATGCTTTTATAAAAATAGTAATTACTAAGCTAAAAAGCGAAACGTATGACAATGTATATTTTATTTTAGTTACTTTGTAGAATAAACATCATATAAATATCAATGCAATCAACTTAACATTATACAAAAAAATATTAAGTACATAAATATGTAAAAAAAAAATCAAAAAAACATGTTCTACTAAAAAAAAATACCTATTCTCTGCTCAGCTACATGTAAAGCTCCGCAAATGACACCTAAAATTACATCTGGTTTTTCGCTAGTTACTCGTTCCTGAATAAGTAAATCCAACCAAGATGTATCGATTCGATTTTCTTGGAAATTAGGCGTTTCTAATAATGTGATTAAGTACTCAACCGTTGTCCGAAAATCACCTCGAATAGATAACTCTTTCAAAGCTACTACGAGGTTTTCCCGAGCTTGCTCTCGATTTTCACCCCATGAAAAACAGTGACCAAACTGCGAATCTGCAAATTCGTGTAAACCTCCAGAAGCTGCTACACTAAAATAGCCCCAAACATTCTTCGATGACCGAAAATTCAATTCTTGAACGGTACCGGATGACGGTTTGAAGCCTTCGTCAGGATTCTCGGACGTAATTCTAGCTGCAATCACATGTCCCCACGGTTGAGGTTTATGCGTAGGGTTATCGAAGTCGATGTCACTCATTCCCCATGGCGACTCACCATACAACAACCTAACATCTTTAATATGGTTTAACGGCAAGCCTGAAGAAAAATTTAATTTTTAAAAATTTTGATCCCAGTAATAGGAAAAAATTGTTCTTCAAAATTCGAATTTATAAGAACAAATAAACTGTTTGCAAACGACTTTTTTGGCACTGACAAGAAATGATTTTCAGAGCTGGGGTTTTGATTTTGATCATATTACCCTTGGATCATAGACACTACTTTAAGTCGGCAAAAAATTCATCAGTTTAGTTATAGAGATATTGATCAGACCGTTCACTTTAAGCGACCATAACACCGTTCCCATTGAACTTCCATCTATTAATCAAGTGCAATATGATCAAAATCAAAATTTCAAACCTGAAAACCTATTCTTGTAATATCAATAAAAATACATTAGATAAATAGATATAACAAGTAAACACCATACCCATGGCGATTTGTAACTGTGCCGCAGGTAAATTAATATCAGCCACCATTTCAGTGCACGGATGTTCAACTTGTAACCGTGGATTTAATTCTAGAAAGTAATAATTTCCATCGACATCGTACAAATACTCAACAGTACCAGCGCTAACATAGCCTACCATTTTGGCTAAACGTACAGCAGCTCTTTCCATTTCATCAAATACGTCCGGATCAGCTACGACTACTGGAGCTTCTTCAATAATCTTCTGATGACGACGTTGAATCGAGCAATCACGTCCGAACAGGGAAATAGCGTTACCATATTGGTCAGCTAATAATTGCACTTCTAGATGACGGGCACATTTGGCTAACTTCATGATAAAAATAGGAGAGCCAGGTACTTCCATTTGTACTTGCTTTAGAGCATTCGCAAATTCATCTGCATGATCTACTTTGCGAATACCTTTACCACCTCCACCTTCCGAGGCTTTGATCATTATTGGAAATCCAATTTTTTGTACAGCCTGTAAACCTTGCTCAACATTCTGAATACAACTTCGTTGGTACAATTCTGTTGATATTTTTATCCTTTTCCCGTTGTAGGTTGCTTTCAAATCTATAAATGAAATACATATTTAAAACAATACGCAAACCGTGAACTCGACAGACCTATAAGGAAAAATATCAACTTATCAGAGATCTATCTTTTGTTCAAATTAACGTACTAAATTGAATAACTAATTGGTTTAAAAAGCCTATATATCATTCGCGTCCCAATTCGTTTGGGGCTTAATTTTAATAGTCGATCATGAACATTATTAAAAAAAATCGATCATTTTATGTCATAAAGCAGGAGTAAGCTTTTTTATCAAAAAGCCTTTCAAATTCTTGAAATTTGGAGGGACAAACAAATTATATATTTATAAAATTTATAATATTTACATATAGTATACATTTCAAAAGCAAAAACTATAAAAAAATAGATTAAATACAAAAAAAGAAAACAATAAAACCAATATGTATACTTAAAGATTATAATGCAAAATTTGGCATGTTTAAATAAATTGGATTAATTTGGTAAAATTTCAAATATCTGTAATATAAATAAACGTTTGATGGGCAGCAGACAGCTCAATAGCCGTGAGTTACTCACCCTTGTAATACAGCTTTTAGTCATCGAAAACTCATTTTACAAAAACTGTGTAAATAGTAAAAAAAACTGTAAAAAATTTAAGAAAATTTTAAATGAAGTTTTAGTTAGAATAAAATTAAAAGAAAAACGGTTTTTCCGACATTAGCTTTTCTTGAGGAACTAATTAAAGCTATATTTTGCTCACCACAGATTATGCAGATCGGCAACGGAAAAAAATAAACTGAATTCCCCAACATTTTCAGTCGGTATTTATACGATTTAAAGCGGCAATTCTTTTTTATAACGCGGGATGCAAAGTTTTTGACCATAGAGAAAATATAAAGAGTAAAACGATATAATAAATGCGAAATTAATATGATATCAATATTTAGAACGAAAATAGATAACAATGACATTAGTGCTCATGTAAATGATATGTAATTTTACATGTCGCGTTGCCATTCTGGATAATCTGTGGTGCTCACTTTTAAGTTCCGAAACTTAGCGCCAACATATTAAAACACGAATGAGATACAGACTTCTTGACATAAGAACATAAGTAATCGAATAACGGCAATTTAAACAAAATTGAAATTTAACAAGATAATATGCTTCCTTGTCATTAATTTTTAAATTCAAACTTGTATTACCTGAACCCGACCAAGGCATTGTAGGAATATCACATGTTTGCGCAACAATAGATGAAGCGATTTTATCGCCTAACGCCCACATAGCTTTTTCTGGCGGACCAATAAAAACAATATTATTTTTGTGCAACAGCTCGGGTAATTTAGGATTTTCTGATGCATGTCCCCAACCCGCCCACACAGCCTGGACCTGACATCGCATTGCAATGTCCAATATCAACTCAACATTTGCATAATTATTATTGTTTGTGCCACCCGGAACAGGCACATAATGATCAGCTAGCTTTATATATTCAGCGTTTGCTTTTAAGTCTTCCGGTGTCACCATTACCACAAATCGGACCGCACGCTCGTTTTTGAACATTTCGTATGACCATCGACGCACAGATCGCATACATTTCACAGCCGCTATTCCGTTATTTGCTATTAAAACCTAATTTTTAGATTCTAAATTATATAATATCAACTTCAATATTCATTCATTCATTAACTTATTAAAAGCTCTTAAAAACAAAAATTCAATTTCAATTATTGTTTTCGCTAATGGATACAGTTCATTATAGTAGTGTAGCACAGGAAGTATTTTTTTGATTTTGGGCATATATATTTTAAATTAAAAAAAAAACAAATTATTTACGAGTCCTGATGTTTTAGAAAATAAAATTGAGTACATTTTAGATCAACTACTAGTGGCAGCTATTTTTAATACAATATGGCCGGATTTCTGCCATTTTATCCCGATGACGTAGCATTGACTCCCACTATTTCCTCATGCAAGGTTCCGGAGTTAAGCTCTAAAAACCAGAAACGTTCCAAAATGCGAATTAGCTTAAATCAGCCATATTTGATGGATTTTCACGTTTCATTAGTATTTTCTTAGTGGTTGAGGAGCGTTCTGCCCTCTCAACTCTCTTAAAAAAAACTTCAACGGGTTCTCAGCGCTTCTTGATGGCCCCACTAATAGGTTCAAAGCTTGAAATTGTACTTGATATTATGATCCCATGAGACCACCATTTTGGAATGAATTCACACCCTAGGTGGAGAGATATGGGGGAAAAACAACGAAGAAATTTTTTTATTTTTTTTAAATTGTTTATTATTCTATGATTCTAGTTACATAGTAACAAAAACAATTCATATCATTTTTTTTTAAATAATAACTTTTTACAATGATAAATCGAAGGGAACATTATAAAAATCAATCTTAAAAATTGCTTAGAAACCATTTCGAATATGAACAAATTAGTGATCGCTCAATTGTCAAACTTTGTACGAATTCGCGAAAAATATTTTCATCTAAAGCAGAGATCGACAAAGTGGTCTATATAGACCCCTAGGAGTCTATTTAACAAATTCAGGAGTCGATTTAAGCGCGTGGGTAGAACGGAGGTCGATGAAAATATTATTAATACGCAAATCATATATATCTAGCTGAGTACGTAAAATAACTTAGCTATTTATACTAGCATTTCCTAGTTCTTATATGGTTCAGTCATGTGAATTCAATTTTTTTCGAGTGCAAAAAGAAATTAAATGTGTAGTCTCGAGAAGATTTATGAATAAAATTCACAAATTTTGAGCTCAGTATAACTAACCTTGCAAAAAACACCAAGCACACCTATCTCATTGATTAAGAAGCAGTTTGTAGTTATTTTACTTATTATTTTTATTTCTTTATAAATACTTATTATTTTATTATAACTTTACGGTTATACTTAATTAAAGGTATAAAATTATCGAATAAAAGTACAAACACTATCTAATTAAGTTTTATTTTAACTAAAAAAATTACTTTTTAATGGGGGTCGATGGAGACCTATAAAATTCATATAGGGGTCTATGATCAAAAAAGTTTGCCGATCCCTAATCTAAAGCATGAAATAAGCAATCTTTTACTAACTTATATGAAGTTTATATTGATATCAAGAAATTAGTAAAAAACAAAGATCAAAAATGAGCGATCAATGAACTGTTCATTTTTAGAGCATGTCGTTAGCATACATTAAAACAAAATAAAAAATAGATACTACATAGGAAAAATAGCATACGTTAAAAGAAAAATCTCCCACAAAAGAAAATTCATACTGGCAAAATTTTAAACGTGAAATTACTCAAAAACACTTCCAAATTTTTGGTTTAATAAAAGAAAAATATAATTAGTTTTTTACGAAATTATTTTTTAACGAATACAAAAATCATTTTTTCGAATATATAAAAATCCGTGAAAAATAAAGAGTTTTTTGATTCAGGGTTTTTTAAATTTAATTTCTTAAGTGTTGCGTTCAAACTTTAACTAATAAGTGACTATGAATTATAGCTAAATATGATATTTTTAATTGATAGTAATTGATCTACTGAAAAATAAAAGGCAAATATTGAAAAATTAACTTTTTAAATTACAGTGATATAATACGACGGGGGCATTTTTGACTTAGATATTAAATCAGATAATTTACACCCTGTTAACATATTCTAAACATATTTTTGTATAAAATTAGATGTTATATGATTATTTGATATAAAAAATACATATACGATTCATTTATTGCTAACTAGGCGTTTAATATATCTTACTAGATAGAAGATTATGTACAAAAATAAACAATTATTATATGTTTATTTGTATAATAAACGTTTACTAAACATATTTTAATTGCTTTGTACTATATGTGAAAAAAATGCAAAAAAATATGAAATGTAATATTTATTTGTATATTGTTAGCTTTAGCTCCAAAGTTTATGTCTTTTACTACACTACGAGAACTAAAATACAATCTTCTGCTTAAAAAATAAGTATAAAATAACATTTATTTTGTGTAAATTATTTCAACTTTTTTAACATGTTATAAGATTAATTCGAAAAAAACCTACTTTATTTATGACTTTAGTTCCGTGGAATCGTTTCACAAACTCCTCCGGAGTTGCAACAGTAAAATCCTTTTCCTGATGTCGATTACTGTGCAATTGTACAGTACCTTGGGACATACTTGGTCTACAAAATTATGCATTTAAATTAGCCAATATTAGAAATAAAAACAGGCTTTTAGAAATGATAAAGTGTCGACTTCGTCCCAAATACATACTTAAGCCCAACACTTTGAACCTTCGGTGGTGCCAAATAATCCATTTCACAGCTAGGTTCTTCATCGCCTATTGTAAAATATTTGGAGTTTCGACGCAACATCGACCTCATCTCGCGCTCAAAAAATATTCTTTAACATACACTTAATAAACTCAACACTGAAGTAAATACAAAAACATCAAAATTATTTCAAAACTGCCCCGTTCCACCGTTCAAAATTGTAAACCTTGAAAGCACTAATTATGTAGAATAATTAAAGAAATTTGTTTAAATCGGATTTAATTTTTACACATAAACATAATTAAAAATTGATAAATATAAAAGCACCTTCAAGGCAAACTACCAAATTAAAACTTAATATAAGTCTGCAAAAAATAATTTACTTAGTTTCACTTAGAGCAATTTCTCTTTCAGTTTTGTATACGGTTTCTAAAAAAATTAAAAAGAAAAGTGAAGTGATTTAAAGAGCAAAACCATTATGGCGGCAATAAAATTTGTAAACAGTTACCATTTAATTCGTAAGCTTTTTACATATAAGTCACATTTGAATTTTGTCATTACTTAATGTGTCTCAAACCTTCTTTTTTAACGTATAAGGACTAAATTATACAATCCGATGATTATGAATAATCATTTGAAATTTCATATAATCGTCATTAAATTTATTAGCTATAATAAATTTCTAAATATTAACAAGACAACTAATAAATTCTTTTTATGTTTTGTAAATAATAGCGTCCAATATTATAAATTAAAATATTACAATTTAAGTTTTTTAAAATCAGTTTTTTAATCTTCATTGAAGAAACGCTTTTCTAAATTCGGAAGTTTATTTTTAAAACCGGACAATTTATGAAAGTTAATTAAGCTTAGAAAATTAATTTAGAAAGCTTTCATCGAATAAACTAGATTACTTAGTAATTACGCCCAACCACTATTTCGATTACAAAATTAGTCACAACTCAGTGTATAATGGTCAAGATTATGACCATTATATATAAATATATATATACAATATATAAAGCAAAAAGAGGTGTATTTATAGAATAAAAAAAATTACGTCAATGTTTTAATTACAAAACAATAATAACCGCCTTTCATTTGTATTACGTACATTTAAGAAAAAGTCTTTCTTATCAAACATAAAAAAGAAATTTCTTAAAAAACACGGAAAAATATTAGAAATTCAAAATATACTTTCCCTTCAAAAAAACATTTTCTTTTAAGAAAAAAATAACGGACAAAATCAAATTCTTATTTTCAAATTTCGCTTTAACATATTTTAAATAAGTACTAATGTTAAAAAAGAACTGTTTGCAACAGAGCACAATAAATTTAATAAAATTGCATGTGGATGTGGAAAAGGGTTTTATTAAATGTTTACCGAATCAAAAGTAAAATTTTGATTTCAAAATAAAACATAAATAAATGTAATTTTAATTAATATTTTTAATTGTTTAAAGAAAGAGTTATAAAGTTTTGTATTAAACTTATTACACACCATTATCATTAAATAAAACGTGAATACATAATGTTAAATAAATACGGTTGAATGTGCTCAAATGTATTAATAACAAAAGCAATTTAAACATTATAAATTTTGTCATTTTTAATAATTAAGTAAAAGAGTTTAAAAAGTCCCTTGCAAAGTATTAAAGTTGTCATCAACATGTGTTTTTGATCTTCACTTTATTTTTGAGCTCATTTATAAATACATATAAGAATAACAAGTAGAAAATGTTTTGAATTAACTCGACACGAATAGAAAGGTACAATAAGCTTAATTACGTTTAGAAATAATAATAATAAGTACTTTTTTTTAAAATCAGAAGTCAAACAGAGAAACTAAAATCTGGTTTTAAACTGTAGCATAACTGTGAAAACAATTATGACATATTTAAATTTTTTTTCTACCATTAATGAGTTTATTTAATAACGCTTTTAATTATACCAATTCTCATTGTGTTACTACATTTAGTTTAATCAATATTTCGAATTAATTAAAAAAACAAAATTTAATCAATATCAGATAATGATCGGGAAACAATTGAGAAATTGTTTCATGTCAAGGATTACAGAGTGGATCATATCTATTTCAATTAAACTAAAATGTTTAACCATGAGGCTTTGTTATGTTCAATACTTGAAAAAATTGAGTCAACTCTAAGGAGCGAAAAATTGTGTAAAATAACTAAATATGAAGATGATCGAACAAATTGAAATATATAAAAAAACAGAATAATAGAAAACTTCAAACTTCATTTGAGAACTCAAGATATTGGTTAATGAAATCCTTCGCGGATCAGATATAAATTCTACAAATATCCGGTTTTTAGATAATATCAGACTTCTATATATTGATTTAATATCATTACTAGAGCAGAGGTTCCTAACAATTTTTAATTACTGTATCCCTTTCAAATCAGTTATATAATTGTATCTATTTCTCTTCTCCGCCATATAAAAATTGCTTTCAATTCGATATTTTATATTATAGGTATAGATTGAAATTATATCATCGGTATCTTTCAATGAACAAAAGTTTTGTATTAAAAAATTCTTCGTTTTCTAATTTTATTGAGCAAACAGATTTTGGAATATAATTTATTTTCAGATGGACAATAGAATTTTATCTAAATATTTTTTGTAACTTTTTCCACCATTACAATTTTTTTTTGGAATACTTCTAAAAAATCTATGGCTTATACCTAGAAGTATGTATATCCTAAGTTGGAAACCGCTGACCTAGAGTAAAGGTGGCCAAGCCAAATCGTTTGAAGAGCCAAGTAAAAATTCACTAAGCTGAGATAGGCTACACATATCAGAATAAAACAAACTATTCAAAATATTTTATTACCATACAACATTAAAGTTATTTTATCAGCTTACAATTAATTGTACACATTTTTATGTATTTTACTTAAAAATTTTTAATACAAAATAGTTAATTTAATCGATTTTTTCAAATATTTAAAGTAATATAGACAATTAAAATTTTAATTAGGCTGCAAAAAATTTTTAAATAGGCTGCATGCTACCTCTATAGACTGCAGGTTGGACATCCCTAACCTATAGCGATAAATATACCTAGCAAATACTGAGATCGTTTAATAACTTGATCGTATCAATTTATTGGAAGATTTAATTATCTTACAATATATTAATTGCAAACAACTATAACATAGAAAAATTATTTTCTTTCTTTAAATAATAAAAAATAATGGTTGTATTTTTATCCTTTTAGTTATTCCAACAAATAAGTTCGTTAAGTTAAAAAAATGTTTTGTAAAACAAAAAATTATTATTTTTCTTCGTTAGAATAATGAAGCTTTTACTCATTGTAGTTTTATTACCTACAATTATTAAGTATAAACAAAACTAACTTTAATTTAAACGATAAGATTTTAAATTATTCGTCTTTTCTCTTTTATTTTCATTTCAGAGAAACTCTTCTTATAACATATTTGCACTCGCTTACTTGAATTTTCATCACTCAAAATCCTCTTCTTAATTGTCATTAATGTAAATTATCTTGCAATTAGTCTAAAAATGCAGCAATATCAAATGCTTTTAATAATTTTAAATCCTTGTTAAACAAATGTGAGTTTACAAATTTATTCAGCTTCAAATACTTACTTTTTTTTTGAAAATCAAGAATAAAAATTTAAAAAATACTGATTGTGAATGTGGTAATTTGAACCATGCGAGCAAACTCAATGAAAAAGTTCAAATTAAACGCTTCCCGTATAGCACAAATGAAGAATACACGGTTTAAATCTTGCTTAATTTTAAACATATCTAAAATACAAGTGTATTATTTGTTGAAAAACGATATTTAAGCATTTCTTTACACGCGTTTAAAGTCTTAATGAAAT
>AGDA01047569.1:0-17647 GCA_000281935.1 Mengenilla moldrzyki | reverse complement strand
GAATAGCGTAAGATAGTTTGTCATTTCAAAAATTTACAAATTTCCCGTCAAAAATAATCATCATTTTATTAAAATCTGTTTGTTTTCTAATAAAAAAAAGTCTTTTATACGTTTCGCATAATATTTTCTATTACAATAATTCTAATAAAAGTACTAAACGAACGTTTAAAATTTGCATATAATTTTCTTAAAAGTTATTTTCAACATAATAAGTCAATAAAATATTTTCATGCGCAATTATTTGTGATTAATTTTATTAGAAAAAATTTTTGAAAAATTATATTGTAACTTTAAACATTGTTTCCGTTATTTTTGGTTTTAACGTAATACAAAATACAAGTCTTTAATACAAGACATATTAATTGTTTTATGTACAAATTTTTATGTACCATTGTCACAACACTTGCTACCCTTTATTTTGCATACAATTAATTACATTCACAAAATAAAAGTGTGGTTCAAAAACAATTTCCATAACAAAAAAGGGATATCATTTAATAGATGTAGCTAAAACTCGGAAAGTAGTTTATCTAAATACATGGACGTATAAGACATGGAGTTCTCGTCGCATACGAAACAATTTTCTTCGAACGTCGCTCTTTGAAGAAAAAATGCGCACAATCAGTTCATTTTAAACTTTTTTTTTAATTTCAAAAAAAGCGCGAACGTTCAAATTATTTTAAAAATACTAATTTTTATTTTTTGTAGATATATTTTTTTCACCGTAATCTCCAAAGTAAAAAATCATAGTTTTATTTTAAAATTATAAGCTAATTTAAAAAAAAATCGTAAATTTTCCATTAAACGGTTCCATACAATTTTCATGCGCATTTTTTCTTCAAGGAGCGACGTTCGAAGGAATCCGTTTCCTATACGACGAACAGTCTATTTCTCATACGTCCATGTCTAAATATGATTTAAAACGGTTGCACGCATTATGCATATTACAGTTTTACACACACAGCACGGTGTGGCTGTTCATAAACGTCAAAGTGCGTTTTCAAAAATGTGATACGGCTACAATAATTACAATATGAAAATCTACACTCACAAAAATGACTGCTTAATTTAAGGAGAAAATAACACTTAAAGCAGGACAAGTATTTTTTCTTCCGAAATTTAAGATTTCAATGCTTAACATAAAAATTTTGTATTTTTGAAACTGGAAAAAATTATTCTTAAATTTACAAGAATTTTAGTCCTAAAATTATTATCTAAAAACAAGAATAATTCCTCTTAAATTAGATATTTTTAGTCTTGTATTTAGAGTTTTTTTTCTAATTATACAATTTTTTTTACTAGTCTTGAGAGGAAAAGTTTAAGACTAAAGCTGCATTAAATTTAAGAAGAAAAAACACTTGTCACATATAGTGGAAAATCACACATTTAAAATAAGTTTTTTTCTTTTTATTTTAAGCAGCTCATTTTTAAGAGTGTAGCAGAAATTAACGTAAAAAATTTTTTTCATCTAATACTTGAAGAATTTGGTTGAAAATTTTAGCAGAAAATTTTCTAAGATGAAATTTTAAAGTCATAAATATGAATACAGTAAAAGTCTTCAAATAAATTCATTGGATGCAATTTTTGAATGAAAAGGTTGAAATTGAACTCTCTGTAGTATGAATTTTTGAAGAATACATTTACAACGGATTGAGAGCTCTAAACTTGCAAGTTATTAATGAGCCGCAGATAGAATTATCATAAATGAATGTTTAGAAAATGAAATTAAAAAACCTTACGTTTGTGAATTAGATGAACCAAGGAAATAATATTGTTTAGTTTTTGAATAAAATCAATGATTTTTTTATCTAATTACCGTTTTAAGAAAAAAAAACAGAACTTTAAGAGTTTAGACCTTTTATAACTTTTTTTTAGTTTACTCTGATTCATATATTTTAATACTAATCCAGTTCACAATTCATTTTTAATTATTATTTCTTTTGTGCAAACAGCTATTATAAATTAATAAATAATTTCTTTATATTTCGAAAGCTATTATTTAGATATAATATTTTTAATGATTAAGCTTATTTTAATACTTTAATACTTTTTAAACACACTATAATTTTAAAAAAAATTAGTTCTCATTTATTAGAAGTTCGTATTTTTTTAAGTCTTAATAAATGTTGTTTATAACACTTAATTGTTTTAATTGAAAATAGTACTTTCCAAGAAACTTTTTCAGTGTGCACACACAATAGTTTAGATAAATCAAAAAATCTTGACAAAAATCAAATTAAAATTTCCAAAAGATTACGGTTTTGATTAAGCACAACAAATGTTTTCGATAAGTCAGTTAAAATTTACTTTGATTCAACATAAACTTTGGAGTGATGAAACTTCAAAATTTACTTTAAAAAGTGATGTTTCCAAGCTAATGATTAATTTATTTTTGGAATTTGTGAATTGACCTGTAATAAACTAATCACTATGATAACACTGTAAAGTGGTTCGTTATATCATAAAAAGGATAAAAATGTACTCTATTAAATAAGTTGCTTTTTAGTGGAAATAAGTTACTACTATAAGATTGTAACAAATTACATCACGTATATAATGCATTTTCCTCTACCAAATTTACAATGTGCACATTGTTTTCAAGCAAAGCGAGCGATTTCCGTTAAATAAATTTTATCACTGTTATAGCTTTTTATTTTTATCAGTGTTACAATCCTTTTTATCATATTGATAGCATAAGATGGATCTACTTATTTACTACAGCACAGTACAGTACTCCAGCGATTTCCAATAGTTTACAGAGAAATAAAGTCCACTAGCTTAAATTAACTCAAGTTTACAACACTTGAGATAGTCGTCTAAGTCGACAACAGTGCTGAAAAAATAATAGGCAAAAGATGTCACGAATAGTAATGGCGACAAGAAGTCTGAAATATGCGGGCATTCAGCTGTAAGTTATACGACTCTGTGCACACGTACTTGCAACGGATGCGAATTTTGCGGTGGCGACAACATCAGTGATTTAACACGCAATCCACAACTGAAGACAACACATACAAACGCTTGCTAGTAGCGACGATCAACTGCACAATTTACACTACCGCAAACGAACGCGGCCTGGCCGTCGTGTTCAACTTTAGGCGGACTCGTATGCGAAACCGCAGCTTAGCGGTTCCGATTCGAGCGCCTGAATATAAATTCACCTAATCTTCGGCTCCAAGCGATGTCCCGTCTTAAACCGGATAAATTTCCGGCCAATTGTTCAATTCTAAAACAGATCACAACGACTTTAAACGGAACAAAACATTCACTTCGCTATTCCAATGCAAAAACGAAATGGCTACGACGACGTAACTGAGAGTAAAATGTCGATTAATTCAAATTTAAAAAATAACCGATTTGCTTTCAGCACAAGAGTTGCATTATTATACAATGCTATTTAAAATATTGTTAAATATCTTTCGTTTTCTAACTTTAAAATGATTTTAAACAACATTTTTTTTAAAATTTCGTATTGTCAAGAATTTCAGTTTTGTACAATTTAGGCGTTTTGGTAGTTGTACCCTAGGGAAATTACGGTTAACAGAATCAATTGATAAACAAAGTTTTAAAAAATCTAAATGTTTGGTACTCGGTGTCATTTTTGAATAAAAGGAATCACATTTGGCAACAATTTAACTAAAGAATCTAAAAGATAACGATTAACAGTAAACTTTTCAAAATTATCAAGAAATAATTTTTATTCCATCTCTGAAAAACTATCTATTGTACTCAATGTATCGCAGTCCTTAATATGTTGTTTTTTTATTTAAGAAATTACCCTAACAAAATTTTGTTTTATTTACCAAATATGCTAATAAATGAATTAAGAATTGCTGCATTTATAATTATTTAATTATTACTTTAATGTTTGTGTATAGTACAAGCTATGTTGTACATACGTACAACTAGATAGCGTTTAACCCTAGCGCGCAGAGTACCCGGGTTAATGTCTTGCCGGCACCGACGGTCATTGACACGTTTCCCACAAGACAAAATAATTGGAACATATACAACACCAAATTTTGCTTAATAAAAGTTCCAATGTATTCAAATTAAAAATAATTTTCATGAAAAATACTTGATTTGTTTTAACTTGTGAAATGAATACAGGGAAGATCTTGACTCAATAATATACTCAAGTTTACATTGTAAATAAAAAAATCCAAATATACAAAAATATATATGATTATATCTCAGTTATTTAATCCGTTGCTGCACATTTTTTATTCGACGATGTCGCTTAGAAGCACATCTTTTTTTTCTATTGTTTATGGAATGAGAAAGCATACGAAAAAACAATTAACTGATTCTATGGTATGCTATACCTTCTTTTTTCGATGTTTTAATTAACAATTAGCAAATGTATGCATGCGTTAATAAAAATGTGCATGACGGCTATAACCGTCATTTGCGTCAACGGGTTAACTTTGTATATTTGATAACTATTCTAAAATATAATTGTTTTAAATCAGAGTTATAAAACATTAACCAAAAGTTAACCAACGTTTTGAAACTTGATCATAAAAATGATCGATCAAAACTTTTTTTTAAAAAAAGAGATAATTACATACATTAAAATTGATTATGTTAAAACAATTAGATCTTTTCTAAATAAAATCATATAATCAGTATAACAGTGGTAAACACTAAATTGGTTACATCCCAGAAACCGGATGTCGGAAAAAAATTTTCATACACAGTATTTAGTTTTTCAGTTTTTCACAAATGATTTTAAATCGGAAGGAAGGAAACATTTTTTTAATCATAAAAAAACTTGATTTTTTGCTATTTTTTCGCACTTAAAAATTAATTACTCTCAACCTATTTAAGATTTTTTAATGAAATTTTAGACTTAAATAGTTATTGACCCTTTCTATTTTTTGAGATATTTTTCAAGCTACCAGCTCCACATACTTGTGATTTATAAATTTTCAAAGACTGAAATTCGTTTTCGTTCAGTATCTAAAAAATTTGACTTGTTGGAAAAAAATTAATATACTTTTAGTTATCACAAGACTAACAGTATTCATAATTTCATATCATTTTTCAATCAACTACAAAAAAGTTTCAATTTGTTGACCAGTGTAATAATTCTATAAGTACTTATAATAATTACAAGTATTCAAAAATATTTTTTAGTCATGCGGCATCAGTCTATTAAAGCCTCAATTTTCTGAAATAAGAGAAATAAAATTGATTTTGTGGTTTTTTAATATAAATAAATATAAAAAATCAGTCAAACAAATAAATCAGACAATTAAAGCCTTAATTATACGATTACACATAAAAATTAAAAAAGCATAATCACAGATTAAATTTAAAAACGTCTCGAAATTTGAAACATATATTTGCTTTTTGTAGCGTCAAGCTAAGTTGATCATAATCCTTGATTTTAAAAGTTGTATTAAAGAACTTAAATTTTCAGGGCATAAAAAGGGCAAGTTTGGCGGAAACGAAAATTTCTAGTACATAATTTAATAAAGATGGGTAAATTCAGAATTTTGATGATGTATTGAGATCTTAAAATCTGAGATCTAATCAACAGTCTTAAAAGTTTAAATTAAATTTAAAGGCGTCTTAGTTAAAAGGCCGTCGTCAGTCAAATTTCGAAACCACTCTTTTTACAAAATTTGTACTGTATGTTGTAGAATGAAGTTAATACTGTTGTATCAACAATTGAATTAATAAAATTCGGTTCAAGCGATGTACACGCAACTCGGAAAGAGAGAAGTAACGGACCCTGTTAGCAATTGAATTCTGAAGCAGTAATTGCGTTCAAATCCTTCATAAGGCCTTCCAAATTGGCCATTTCTTGATTAAGCTCTTCCGTAGAAGTACTAGGTTTCAATTTTTCTAATTCATCGTAGGAGTGTGGAGGTAACAGTTTCGTAGAGCTCGAGGTCATTGTAACGATGCGTGAATTGGTTGTCAGAGCCGTCGATGGTTTCAGTGTCGATTTCTTATAAGGAGACGTCTGCGTACGTACGGTGACTTGGGTGCCCACTGTAAAAATAACACTCTTATTATTCTCCTGATAAATAGTATTGGTATCCTATCTACCGTTATTGAAAACTTCTAAATCATAAAAGCAAAAACCTACAACTCAGAACAAAAGTTTATCATAATTTTTTATTGCTAATAAGAACTTTTTAAGGCTCTAATGTTTATAGATTTTTGCTTATAATTTTTTGAAATTAACAGACGTTAATAAAAAAATTTTCACCCCTTCTAAAGAAACTAGATCACTTCAAAAGTTTTAATTTCTGTTTTTAAAACTTACAGAGATCGGCGGTGTTTAATAGTAAACTTCAAAACTGGTTATGAGTGTTTTGCTGTTAATTAGTATAACTATTGATAAACAGTTACCCCATCGATGTTTTAACTACTTTGATTTAAAATTAATGTATGATATAAAATAAGGCGAAAAGAGTACGTTTGAATCCGCCATATTCCAAAAACTAAACAACGCACTATTTCATTATTCTATTAAAAAAATACTAACCGATCGTTTTAGGGGCATGGAAAGCGATCGGTGGTGTCACAGGTGTTGAAGGAGAAGCAACACTAAAACTTCGAAGCCCTGAGTTCTTCTTATTGAGCAACGTTTGTGTTTCTGAATTCAATGCGAAATTCGATGAGTGCACAAGCCTATAAAATTAAAAACAATTATTGAATATGTTTAGGTAATAAAATCAAGTATATAACATACGGATTTGAAGGCACTGATTCGTATGAAAAATTATCCGTTTTATCAGGAGCATAATTAGAGTTCGCTGCAGTTGAAATTCGTGAATACTGAGAGCGTGTAAACACGTTGCCACCATTGGAAGGATTTGTCTCATCCAACTCATGATCTAGTAAAATAAAGTGGATTAATCAAATAAATTTATAAGGTATTATGTACTTCATAAGTCGTGTTTTGGTAAACATATCAAAGCAAAAAATAGAAAAAAAATTGTTTTAATGATCTGAGAATGAGGTTTGTAAGCGTTTTTTATGAAATTTATCCTTTAAAGTTTAAAAATTCATTTAGAAGTTCAAAGTCTGTAAAAAGCATGGCATCGAACCGGAACTGAACCGAAAACCGAAATTGAACGATATTTTGGCCGGAGTGTAACCAGAACTGAACTGCTATTTTTTTTTCTTGAACCGGAACGAAACCGGAACAAAAAAAATTGAACCGGTTTGGAGCTAAAATTGCAATTGTGACTTTGTTTTCTATTTCTGTTTCGGGCCTTAAATTCATTTTAAGAAAAAATAGAAATAACTTGAGTGAACATATGCTAGAAGATATTTTGTTGATTAAAGGCAATTTCAACGATTTTTAAATAATACAAACTCGATTGTTACCTCTTTTTACGTATTAATTTTTCAGTAAATTTTTCTTTTTATCAACTTATTTTAGGCTAATAGAACTTAATCCGAGTATTTTTTTAACGAATAAAAGCAGTACATTGATTCCTATTTATGGTATTCTAAAAGTTGTTCTTTTTTACCTACTTCTTAAGGTAAAATGTTGGAATACAGTATCAACCTTTCGATAGAAAAAGGCCACCATTTCCCTATTTTAGTCTATTAATTTTTGTATTCTAAAAGGAATGTTTTTGGCACCAAATTACCATGAAAAAGGCACCAAATCGTGATAAAAGTTGTGTAAAAAGAGGGAATGCTGTATATGAACATAAACACGCATTAATAATAATTTAAAGCGACACAAGCTTACACATTATTTAGAGATTAAAGGTAATTTGAAGCGACACAACAAATTTTAGGTTAATATTATTATTATGTGTCTGTGCGTTAACATATTAACTATTATTAATACGTTATGTTATATTATACTCATAATCTGTTTTTTATATTAATGAAACTTTTGGTTATAAAAGTGTAATAACTTTTGAACTAGTATAATAATCTATCAATTTCACAGTAGTTAAAAAACGGAAATTAAAAATATTTTGTTAAAGAAAAAAAATTTTAAGCCAAAGCAACACCGAAATCGAGAACTGAACCGATATTTTTACTGGAGTGTAACCGAAACTGAACCGATATCTTTCGAACCGGAGCATAACCGAAACTGAACCGATATATTTCGAACCGGAACGTAACCGGAATAAAAAAAGATTCAAACGGTTCGAAACCCTGGTAAAAAGTCTGTACCCCAACTTTAAATTCTTATCATTTTTTTACACTATTGTTTCATTAAAAGAATACTCGATTAAAATAAGAACAGCGCTTTTCTACTTCAAATATTTTAGAATTAAAAGCAAACCTGTCACATTTTTAAACACAAAAACAGTATTATACAGATAAATTTGATTTTCTACCAAAAACAAAGTAATTTCAACAATTGAATTAATATCATATATTTTGGAAGAACTCCTTTTTTTTTTAATTTATTTGCAAGCCTAAATAAGTACTTTACCTATATTGTCATTTTAAGTGTATCACAAAAACTTCCAAAAAACTTTTCAGGCTTCCGTTAAACATTATTTTAACATCATATTTTCAAATTTGTCAATCTTTTGAGATTTGACAAGTTGAATGTTTTATATTTATGAAATGTTTTTTTAGAAATGTTTTTATTTTTTTCCAGTAGGAATATTTTGAAAAATTTTTTGCTATTCGTCCGTAAATATAAGAGTTTTCAAAACTGATGTTTTTTTTAATAAACGAAGATTTCATGGTAGTACAAGTTTGAAATAATTCTAATTTAAGAATGTTGGCAGGAGACTAAAACTTTAGAATTAGAAAAATTTTGCACTAGAAATTAATAGCATACTTATAAACTAATTTTCCACAAATAGTAATTCAAATTAAATCCATACCGTCATTTATTGGCTTTGGTAAGTTCGACACATTAGGCGGAAATTGGTGGTGGTGATGATGATGGTACCCAAAATGATGATGATGATGATGATGACCATAATGATTAGCATTGGTTCCAACATTATTGGCTTTGGCGTCGTCAAATTCGTAAGCAGGCAAATAGGTGCGTTTGTCTAGTGAATTAGTTGAATTTTGTAGAGTGTCATTTGGAGTTGTAGATCTTGGAAGCGTCATTGAACCACTGATACTTTGTCCCCCATTCATTACAATACTACCGTCAGCAGTCGTAAGACCGATTACACTGTTATTAACCGAACTGTTCTTCTCTAAACTTTTTAGTTCAGTTTGATCATGATGGATCCAAAGATCCGGTGGTTTAATTTCATGTTTTGTTTTCCTAACAAAAGTCAATTAGTTT
This sequence comes from Mengenilla moldrzyki, assembly GCA_000281935.1. Lineage (NCBI taxonomy): Eukaryota > Metazoa > Arthropoda > Insecta > Strepsiptera > Mengenillidae > Mengenilla > Mengenilla moldrzyki. Next base: position 8,400 of record AGDA01047569.1, on the reverse strand, counting down.
TTTTACTCCCGTTTTGTTATTCATATAATTAATAACTTTTTATTAGGAATTCAATTAATCTTGTTCTCGTTTATGAAACTAAATAAGTCAGTCAAAATTCTTAAATTCTAAATGAACGTTATTTTCTCATAAAGATTCTATTTAAATTTAATGAATTTGCGCTTTTTGAATAAAGTAAATCAATGTTCACCATAAAAATTATATACTTATTACAGTGGAAATCATGTCGCCAACACATACTTCGTGAGTGATGAAGTACGGGTGGTTAAAAAGAAACTTCTTTGTCCATTACTTAACGATTTCGAATAAAAATTAAGTAAAAAGTTTACTCAAGTGTTCACTGATTTAGAAAAATAAGGTACAAAAAATTTTAATGAAGTGTGCCCAGGAAATTACACTAACTATTTAACAAATGAACATTATTTATGTAATTTTCGCTGTTTTTTATTTAAATCATGTACGAAAAATGACAACTCCCATAAGCATTATTAGATGTAACTATTGATATTTTTTAATTTTATTTTTAACAATTCATTTTCATTTTCCTTTTTTTTTTAATACAACAAAAGAATATAAGGATTGAAATGAAAGTAGTTTAAATTAAGTAAAAATTTATATTTACATTGAGAATAAAAAAAATAAAAACCGTTAAAAAAATAACTACAAATTGAAGATTTGTGTTGTTTGTAATAAGAAACATTTAAAAATACCTAAATTTATATTAAAACCAACAAAAAAGCTAGCAAAAACAATAAAAAAATTTTTGTTATCATTTTTACTAACTTTTTAATTAAATCGACCAAATATGTTTCTCAGTGTAGGAATTTTTCTTATTGGCAAACATTTAGAAATAAAATAACTGTTTTTATTCCAATGAAATTTAAGCACTTACTTTATTGTGTTTTCTAGATGCTTCCGCCGGAACAAAATAATAATTATTATTAAAATAATCAGAAGCAAAATAGTAACACTAGCAATTATTACATATGGAATAACGATCGTTGAAATTTTCTGATCTGTAAACAAAGTATTTTACTTTATCTCAACTAAACATTACTAATTCATTCGATAACCAAAATAATTTGCAATATAAAATTGCGTCATAGATTTAATTCGAGTTTTGTAGCAAGTATAAAATTTACTAGCAAGCAAATCTAATAATAAGCTAATTAAGCTCATAATATTATATCATATTTATGTTACTATCTTTTGCAATCACGCAATTTTACGAAATTTTTACAGTTCATTAATATTTTTAAAAAAAATTCAAACTTCACAGATCTTTTAAATATTCTTATTTTAAATCTAAAAACTATGTTCAAGACATTACTAATATATAAATCTAATTTATGAGTTTTAATTTTAAATGACGCAAAATTCTCTCTAAAAAACTTATTTCTTCATTCCTTATTTCTTATAAAGCAAAGAAAATTAAGTGATTGAGATCATTTTCAACTATCATTCATCACTTATTTAATCGTTAAATGCTTATTAATAAATCATTCAGAAATTCGAATTTTTCACTCTGTTCGAGAATCATCAAAACCGACACTTAATCGTTTAGTAAATTATTAAACAAAAAATGATTAATAGAATTTTTTAATCGGTTTTAAGTTTTTCAAAGAATCGATTACCTTAAGTGATCACTAAATCAAAAGTCAAAATTCTTTTTGACGTTCAAAGTATTATAGAAGAGATTTTGTATTTTTATACTTTAAAATTTTTTAACAATAGAGCATGAAATATTATAATGAAATTACCTAATTGTTGTTAACAAAAATTGTTTAAATAATTAACCAGACAGATGAAAAAAAATTTTCCTCGTTCTAACTGAGAAGACAATAACATTATAATCCACCAAAAATCAAATGTATCTATCAAAGGATAAAAAAAACTCCCAACAGGGGAGTGACTATTTAAAAAAGTATCCCAATTAAAAGACTAAAACAGTATTTGAAAACCATAATAATGGATACAAAACACAACGAAAAATTATTTTTTCCCTTTATTGAAAACATCGCATGAGACTATTATTTTTCCTAGCATCAAATTTAAAAATTAATTAAAAATTAACGGTAGCACTGATTTTGGGCTTTCTTTTTTTAAAAATTTCATCAACTCAAATATTTAACAGAAAGAATTTTTTTTAATTATGTGTTGAATAGTTCTTTTTTTTTTAATTCGCGTGTAAAAAAATGCGTTTATTCATTTTTTTTTTCTTCATTTAAATTTAAATAACTTCCAAAATACTTGAGCGAGGCTCTTGAAATTTTGAACATATAATTGGTAGTGTTTGACATTTTTTCTGGAATAGCACTTTCATTGAGCTAAAAACATTTAAATTGTAAAAAAAAGTTTCTTTCCACAAATATCTGCACTTCATAGAAAATTTTGGTTTTCAATTCAATAGTTACCTCATTAACACTTAGTTGAAAATCAACATTTAAAATTTTGCCATTTTGGACAAGTAGTAATTGCAAATCTTCACCAAAAATTCTGGCTTATCAGAATTAAATCATTTGTTTGAAAGAATCAGAAGAAATGTCTTATTTGTTTTCCTTATAATTCTCGACCAGCAAATCAAATAATTGGTTCACTTCCTCGTGAGCTTTTGCCACTTTCCCATCCTTTTTCTCACGTTTGTATCGACTATGCAGTGCCTTTTTTAGTTCGGACACTTCGCCTATGAGGAGATTGTTCTTTGAAAGTGTATTTTACTCTATTTGTTTCTCGACAAAGGCTGTACATTTAAAATACTGTACAAGTTTATCGACAGAAGCTTGGTTAGCTGAAATTAATAGATTTCTTCTCGCAGAGGTTGTCCATTTATCATTTACACTGACAATGAAGTAAATTTTGTTGGACGCGAAATTTGCTAAACGAGGCTTGAGCAGTCTTAAAGTCATCAAAATATCATGATAAACTGACTAAATCGTTAGCAGATCAAGGAATCAAATGGTCATTTATTCCTTTCAGAGCATCTGAATTCGGGGGCCTTTGGGAAAGATAGCAAGAGTCAAAATCTTGTTTTTTAGAATGTGGCTCACAATCAAAATTAAGCTGTGGGGAATTTTATACTCTAGTTACCTAAGTAGAAACAGCATTAAATTCGTCATTTGTATCTTATGTCTGATGACCTGAATGACCTGGAAGTTTTAACACCAGCTTATTTCTTGATTTCTTCTTCACTATTAACAGTTCTAGGTTTTTCAGATGTTGATAAAATGTCTTTAACAAAACAATTCCAATTACAGCAAAAAATATTTAATGAATTTCGGAAGCGTTAGTTGAAGGAATATATTTCTAAGCTATCATCTCGAAAAAAACAATTTTAAAGTTAGAGATAACGTAGCGATTGGTGATATCGGATTATTAAAAGATAAGTCAATTTCACCATTAAAATGGTCTTTGTGCCAAGTTGAGAATGTTTATCCAGGTTTAGACGGATATGTCAAAGTTATTGATGTAAAGGATTTTCAAAAAGGTCGATTTTGCTGCCTTGTATTACTTTCCTATAAACTGCAAAAAAAGATTAACCACATTGACATAGTAAAAAATTTCCTAAATTTGCTTCATTTTTATGTTAATAAAAATTCAAGTAAATGTATCGGTACATTTGAAAAAGCCTTCCGAATTGTTGCCAAAAAAACTACTTTAATTGTGTACCGGCCTGTTTTGCAAAAAGACAATCGAAAAACACCAAGGAGCGCGATCACGTTCCTACGATTACGTGTCTAAAAATACCCAAAAGCGCGATCACGCTCGTATTATTACATGTAAACATAGTAGGAGTATCGATAATTTTTTCATTTCAATAAAATGCCTTGGCTTTTCTCAACACAAAAACGGAAAAGCGCAAAACTGGCTCGTGGTAAAATAACTCTGTGATAAAATAACTATTTCAAAATCAAATCAACAATAAATATTGAGTAAATCTTTTTGAAAATAAAAAACTTCTCCAAAATATTTGCTACAGTTTATAGAAAACTAGAATTGTTTGCGAACTTCATTCTACACACGTCAATTTATATGCAAAATGAAAATAAAATTATTACAGTATTCGAATGAATTCATAAAATAGCATTATTTGTACAATTTCATTGTATGTGGCAATGTTTTTCAGCAAAATTTAAAAACATGGGTACTTAAAAATCATTTTTTTAATTTTAGACATTATTGTCTTGCGAAAAGCAATAAAGAGCATTAAGATTTATTTATGAAAAATTTTTGTCATTAGTTAAAAACCAGTTCTATAAACTTGATAAAAATTTGTAATAAAGTCATTAGAGCTATCACAGAACTAATTATAACAACTATTGTTTTAACATTAATCAAATTTTCAATACAGTTGTAAAATATTTTATTAAATATTATACGTGTTTTTAATGTAAACAAGAGTTAAGGATTGATTCTCTCTCTCTCCTTCTTAAAGTTTTACACTCTGTTGAAATTGAACAAAACGCTACAAAATTGTAAGCGTATGATTAAAAAAAAAGAATACCTTGTCCAGTCTTGAGAGAAAGCTCATTGGTAAAAGGACCAAGACCCTTTTTGTTCTTCGCTTGTACCTTAAAATAATATACGGTCTCCGGCTCCAAATCACTTAAAATCAACGAAGTCTTGTCTTCCGTCACCGTAACAATTTTACAGTCATCTGAATCGTCAGTCATGTAGCAAATATTGTAACCTGTTATATGACCATTAGTTTGCTTAGGAGCTTCCCAAGTCAACAAGACAAGTTTTTCATTTGGCTCATGCAGCACAGCTTTAAAATCACGAGGGGCACTACTTGGAGCGGCTTCAAAAGTCGTATTCTGCACCACCATACTCCATAAACTTTCACGTCGGCCTCTTATTGTCTTTACTGTAAACTCATAAGACGTATTTGGTTTCAGATCATCAATGACAGAACTCAGTTCGGTAGTGTTGACATATCTATATCTATGTGAAGTTAGACCCACAGGTGCATACCTAACCACATAGTATCGATCTGTTTGAAGAGTTGACTTCGAAGCCATTGCGTCCGTCCAGTAAACTTTAACTGAGTTCGGAGATGTCACGTGAACTGTAATCCCAATTGGAGGCAAAAGTACATGCGAGTTATCCAAAAAACGTTCATCTTTAGTGTATACGTTAGCATACACTTGTGGACTGTAACCCTTGTCATTAGCCGATCTTAAACTGATTACGTACTCACTGTTAGTATTTAAATTCTCAATAGTATACATGCGCTCTTTATCACTTAGTTCAACAATATATGTGTCTGGTACTCCCCTACCCCATCCGAGAATATATTTATTAATTTTCGAATTGGGCCCTTTAGGTGCTTTCCAGGATACCGTTATTGACTTGGCCATGGCTTGCGGCTCGAGTAAAACAGGAGGTTCTGGTATAGAAGAAGGTTGCTCAAAATCGTGCGCACTTGTTTCGACCGTTATTCGTGTGGAAAAAGGACCCGATCCATTTACGTTCACAGCACTGAGTCGAAACATATAGATAGTGGCTGGGTCTAAATTTTGAACAAGGAACATATTTTTTTCACTAGGTATATTGACAGTTTCGGTTCGGCGGTCATTTTTCCGCCAATATTTTAAGGTGTAGTAGCTTATAGGGCCATTCTGAGAAAAAAGTGGTGGCGGTAGCCAACGAATTAGAACACTCTGTAAAAATATAAACAAAAAACCACTTAGTTAATGGGAACGAATTTAATTAAATTCAAAGTTAACGTAAAAATATGGCTAAAATATGTTTTGTTAGCATATAGATATATAAAAATTTTAAAAATGAAATACAAGCATAAAAACTTACACTTAAGAAGCCATTAGCACCAATACTATATTCCAGTTCAAAAATATATATTATAGTTACGAAATTTTGGTAATAAATTTATTTCTGTTGTGTGTGGTTTAAGCTAAGTTATACATGCGCACTACAAGCGAAATTCTATTAACCTACTAAGTGTATACCGTTTAATTCTATCACTCGAGGCATTTAGATTTGAGTCTTATCGGTATCGACAATCACAGCTACTTTTTCTACCGAAAACATCACTTCAATTTAGCCAAATTGATGATGTATTATTTCCTCTATCCTTTACACAATAATAGTTGTCGTTATTAAGACTCATTATGTTAATGAAATTGTTAATATTGAATAAAATCAGCAATTATTAGTAATTGCCGCATCAAATCTATAAGCCACATATACAGGTATCGGTACTTAGATTTTAAGGTTAAATACAAGCTGAATTTAACCCTTATAGTGAGCTTTTTCATTTTGTGTTCTAGTGTTATTTGCGAAAACGTGTACGAATGTCATTACAAGTCTTCCCTTTGACATATGCCCTAAAATCTTAAATTAAAGGCGTTGTTTTCAAATATAATGTTTAAATCAAGGCGTTAACCTTGCAGAAAATATAAAAAGACTAGTAAACGCCATGAAATGATATTATTTACTACATAAGAATAAACTCAAAAGCATATATTCGGTGATAAAAATTACTATAGCCATCGATATCGGTGAGACTTATGCCCAAGTATCGGAACGCTAAGACTGAACAGTACACTTTAAGCTATTAGAGACAGTTAAGTTTGACGTATGTATAATTTAGCTTGAGCTACACATAACACCCTTTAACTTTAAATTTGGCCGTATTGTACAAGTAACCAAAAAGTACCTAATCTGCATTCAATTAAAGTTTAAGTTTAAAGTTAGCACTTTCTTGCTTTCAAATTATTAGCTGTTTTCAAACGACTAAATATATTAACACTGGAAGATAATATTTATCTCAAAAATCATTTTATGTTTAAAAAAAATATTTAAGCATATAGTTTTTAAGTTATTGTATACACTAAGCTTTAAAAAAATTCATATCATTAGCAACTATGTGATATTTAAAATTTAAGCTAATGTCAAAAAGTAGTTTTCTGAAAAAACGACTGTCAATTTAGGTAATCAATAATAATATTTTAATCCATTAATGGACTCTTTTTTTTGATAATGACTTAGGAAATCAGTTTTCTTAATGTAAAAACACACAATTTAGGTTTTTTTGACAATTAAATTACAAAAATACAATAACACCAGCCAACAAATTTAAATTTTGAAAAGTACCCCTCTGCAGTTTAGTTTTTTTTGGGGGGAGGGGGGGGGGGAGAAATGTTTTTCTAACGTTTGAAAAATCGTGAAAAAAAATCATAAAAACAATGACATTAAAATTCTGCAAGAAATTGAAAAAAGTTTTCGACAATGTACCCACAAAATTTCAAGTTGATTATTCAAACCGATCTTGATTTATTTACAAATATGTAAGAAAAAACATCAAAAAAACATGTTTTTTATCAATTTTTTTGTTTTATTTTTTACTTTTTTAAAAATTATATGAGTTCACACCGAGAGAATCATTTATTTATGACTAATAATATTTTATTACATTGTAATAAGAATTTTAATAAAATATGAAATAAAAAGCAAAAATTTTGTCAACACTGTTATAATATTATTTTTCTTTTAATTTTATTAATTTTTTTTAATTTTAATTATTTTTTAAGTTTTAATAATAATTTATTATTATTCAATAATTTTGCGTTAAAAAATTTAAAAAAAATTAAATTAAATACTAAAGTTAATTTAATTGTAATATTTTTTTTAATTCTAAATAATTTTTTTATTAGCTAATAATATTTTCTTTTATTTATTTCATTTTATTAAACGTTTCTCTCAGGACACAAACATCCGTAAATTTTTTCTATATCGCAAATAATTAGTGCAGGAGAATTTTTAGAAAATTGCGCTTCGATTTTCAATTTCTTCAGTACGAAAAAAACAGTGTTCTATACTGCACTGTGTTGACAGGTTACCTTAAAATGCAGTCATTTCTTAGTTAAAGTTTTTCAAACTTTTAAGAAACGGGACTTAAAATAAAGTTTTTTACTTATTGTTTGGTACTTTTTCATATCTCACATTTCAGGTACTTTTTCATATCTCACATTTCATAATCTCTGCACTTTTTTCTTATAAATGTGAACGGTTTGAATTTAAGTAATATTTGAAGTAATACATATAATAAAACGACGGTATTTAATTTTCAAACATAAGTGTCGTCTTTTTACTAATAAAAAAAACTTGAAAAAGATGATCATATTAACTTTTTCCTTATAATAATTATACAACAATAATCTCTATAAGGAGAAAATAAAGAGTTTATCAAATGTGAGATATGAAAAAAGTGCTAAAAAATAAGTAAAAGACTTTACTTTAAGTCCCGTTTCTTAAAAGTTTGGAAAACTTTAACTAAGAAATGTTTGCATTTAAAAGTAATCTGGTAACACAGTGCAGCACAGAACGCTGTTTTTTTCGTTATGAGAAAATTGAAAATTCAAGTGCAATTTTTAAAAAATT